>JAUCMT010000088.1:5879700-5891375 GCA_032357475.1 Enteromius thamalakanensis
CATGGACATATTGGATGACATGGTGGTGAGTAAATTATCAGCAAAAGTTTTTTTGAAAGTGAACTTCTCCTTTAAGACATAAACACGTTCATCATATTTTTCAAACTGATTGTAAAAATATTCAGATTCAAGCATTTCAGGCTTATTTTTGATCGCATTAGTTCACATAAAAATTTTATTTATTTAAATTGAATGGGGTGTTTACATGAAGGCCATTAAGTCTAACTGATCATCAGTCTGATTACTTATAGTTTTTGGTTGCATTTAAACATTTTAAGGTCACTAAATACGTTGTAAGCAAACATGCTGTAGCAGGATGCAGCTTCACTAACGTCAGGAAAGTAAAACTATCTGTTTAACCTCGATCTGTTTGTTGCCTCACTGATAAGGTAAACGTTAGCATGTTACGCAGATAAAACAGCTATCATCTGTAGCCTGTAGTTACCTCAAAGTAATGCAAATGAAAATGTAACAATGCTTGAAAACTTTGTTGCTGGTGGTTTTTTTTCTTGTTTACATCAAAATATTACACTTTTTATTTTTCATTTTACTTAATGGGAAGCCTGTTCTCTAATACTGATGAAAGGCTAGAAACGCCTCGGGTGAGCAGATGGAGCCAGAACACCATTTCAGCACTTACAGATCTAATGCACTTATCCTGCTAATGACAGCCACTGAAAGCCAAGGCAACGTTCCCTCATCTTTCCATCATCTCTCTGAAGGCTAAAGTACTGATGCTGAAACATCACAGGAATAAATGACATTTATTGTAATAATATTTCACAATATTACTGATTTAAACCAAATAAATACCGGTTTGGCGAGCGAAAGAGGCTTTTTGCGTATTAAAATAAACTTAAGATTTACGGATTTGAATGCATAGTGAGTCACATGTGAGAAGTACTAGTTTCTTCCAGTGCCAGGATGTTTCATCAGATACGAGGCGTGTCCGGGCATGTCATGTGTCAGGCTGTTCTAAATAAGCTCCTGTAGGTGAGGAATCCAGGGGAGTTCTGCTGTTAATCATTTTGAGATGCTCAACCAATAGGAGAGCAGGGAGGTGCTGTTATCACCATGGGTCATCGAGAAAAATCCCCGTGCTTCCCTGTGCCGAGAATCAAAGGGAAAGTTAAGAAAAAAAGACCAAGTGACGGGCAGTCATTGTGGAGGGAATATAGTAGAGAGTAGCTGAAAGTGAAAGAAACAGAAATGTTTTGCACGAAGTAACCTCACTGTTAATCCCTCACCTTTGTATACAAACCCATAAAATAACACCGATAAATACGTCGAAAGAAAGTGGAAGCTGATACGCTTTCATATCTTTAAGGATGTTTAAAGTTCTGGTAAATGCATTTGCACTTTCTTGGTTTCAGATGACCTGATTTCTGAAATGAAAACCAGGAACATTTCACTCAATATATCATTTACATCATTCTGTTTGTCGGAGGTTGACAGGAATCGCAGTGTGCCTCCAGTTACTCAAAGGTATATATGTTGTATATAACACAAAGGTTTACACAACGACGCCTAGGAAGAAGATCCTTTCAGTGCTCAGTTCCGAAAAAAATTCTTTATAAAAAGTATAAATGAACTATAAATGAAACGGTAACAGAATAACACTAGTTAACTATTAACCACTTTCCCCTCAATAAATTCTTAATTTGTTGCTTATTAATAGTTGGTGTGGAAGTTTTGGTTCCTTGCCGCTGTCGCCTCTGGCTTGCTTAGTCGGGGACACCTGATTTCCAGTGATTGTCGTCGTCTTGACTATGGAGACCGTCTCTGCATTTGATAAATAAAGTTTAATTCTCATCATTCTACATTACCATTACTCTGTTGTTCTATTTGATAATGTTCAGTGCTTTGCCACAATATGCATTGTTAAAAGCGCTATATAAATAAAAGTGACTTGACTATTTGTTAAGGGGTTGTATTGGGTAGGATTAGGGATATAGAATAAGTTATGTAGAATAAGGCAATAATATGTGCTTAATTCACACTAATCATTTTCTAGTAATATGCATGCTAATAAGCAACTAATAGGTATAACGTTAAAATAAAGTGTTACCAAAAAACCTTGGAATATGGAATGGATAGGTTCCATGGATGTTCAAGGTTCTTGATGGAACCATCAATGCCAGTGAAGAACATTTATTTTTAAGAGTGAATGCAACTAAAATTGAAAATTCAGAACTGTTAGAAGTAACTAGCTGATTTCTTCTTCTCTGTAACTATAGTCTTTGCGGCTCATATCACGGGAAAATTCTCATTACACCCGAGAAGTGATTATTAGATTATCACAAGGAAGTGGCTTTGGCCTGTTGCTATGGTACCGGCATTAAAGCGGCATCAGTATCCATGCATTTCTTGACTCGGTAATCTCAGTGGCTGTTTACAGTATCTCAGTATCGCTTGCGTGATATTTACACTGAAAGAGCAAAGGCTGTTATAAGTAATACCTAATGCAAAATCAACTGCTGCATGACTTATTGCTTTTTAAGGTCAGACATTAACCAGGACATTCTGTTTAATATGACAATTAATATTTCCTCTTTTAGCTTATGCATTTCTAGCATAGCTTCCTTAAATAGAATGCTAAAATGTTGTTATAATACAGACTGAAAGCAATGCTTAATTATGCCATGTTAGCCAATCTCTGTCATTTACCTTCTCTGTCTCTCTCTCTGGTCTCATACTTTATATGGCGGTGAATCAAAAGGTCTCCAAATCAATATTATTGACTAAATTCCTCTGATCAGTTTCCCACCTACTATGAACAAAGCCCCTCACAGACCACCCTTATATGAGGCTCAGGAGATCAGGAGCTCTATATATCTTTGAACTGATGAGACACAATTGATGTTTCTCAGGTGATGAGACTGGGAACCAGAAGGACAGATTTAAAAAGAAAAAGAAAAGCACTATATTGATTGCTTTAGACCTTAAGGGATTTCAAGCACTGACAATCTCACAATAAAACTGTGTCATTCCAGACCTAGATCCGTTTTTCCCATCTGATGAGAGTTCATAGTAATCATGGGTTGTCAAACTTTAAATAAGACAAAAACACTAAAGCGCCATAAAAGTAGTCCATATAACTAGTGCGTTGTGTTCAAGTCTTCCACAGCCATGCAAAAGCTTTGTGTGATAAACAGACCATAATTTAGTTACTACTGACTGATAATGCATGAAGTATATGGACTTTATGGTACATATTTGGTATACATCAACTGAATTTGGTGTTCAAGAAACATTTTATAATTCACAATGCTGAAAACAGCGCTGCTTAATAGTTTATAATATAAAGAATTAGAGAGTATTAATAAAGTATGAAGTAGTTTCTAGATGGCGGTCTACAAATATACTAATTTACACTCCTGAAAACATCTACATATATAAGGTGTTAGTATCTACTCACTTTTTTACTTAGATGGTCCCAACTCTTACTGGGAAGTTTAACCCCTGCTTATATTGAGACGGCACACACGCACTTCAGCTCAGCTTCTCATTTGTGACTCACTAGAAGTTTTTGAAGCTTTCAGAAAAGCCGTGGAAACACCATGGCAACAGAAGCCCCTGATTGTGAGTCACACAGGGATTGTCGTGGTGAATGTCACAATGCCTCTTGCAAAATCTCAAAGGGTGAGAGTGCACATTCCTGTTTTCTGCATGAAAAACAGGACGAGGGATGCGAGACTGACGTGTGCATGCATAGGCAATCAGACGCAGGCACAGACTATCTGTTGGCAAAGCTGCACCACAACATGTCCAGCATGCATATATTTACAATAAGGTTGAGTCTTTTAGCATTGACAAGATGAAACAACCATAAATAAGACTGTTAAAGCATTTAATGTATTTGGTTCATGCTAATTTCTGTTGTAAATTAATAAATTAAGTAAAAAATGAACATTTTTTATAAATTCATAAACAAGCCTGAACTAAACAAGCTATAATATATTTATAAATTAGATTAATAAATGTTGATGATGTTAGTTGATGATTCCTATGCATTATATTCCTATGCATACGCATACACACAAGTTATTTTATTCATTATTTCCAAGAAAGTTTTTAAATACATTTTGCAAGATACTGTGTAAATTTATTTGATATATATTTATGATGTTTTACAACATTATTAAGCTGTTTGCAGACAGATAACCACTTGATCTCTCGTGATGGAAAAACTAGACCATTCTCACGCAACCTCCCAAATCTTGGAATCAGCCTCACGGGTAGAAGCGAACTATTAAACGCGCACTCAAAGTCAGGTTAACACACTCACACACCTCACTGAAATGCTTCAGAGGACAAACCGCTCTTAAATCTCAGACATGGTCTCCATAAATGAGAGCAAGCTGTATATATCCTGCATAAAAAATAAGCATGGCTGCAGGAGTAGCCAGAAGGGAAGCAGAAAAACAACAGCTTTGCCACGAAAGAGAAGGAGGAATGTGTTTGTGTTAGAGAGAGACAGATTTACAGGGGTCTGTCAATAGCAGAAGGGATTTTACTCATGGACTGGCAAGGTAAACTAGGCCAGGAAGAGCAAGCCGGTATGAAGCCTTGCGTGATGAGCGTGTCCAAACGTATAGTCATATATACATGTGCCTGCATATTTCAGACTGTAGAAAAGAAGCCTGACTGGAAGCAAACACATTCAGGGCGTATCACGTTGGTAAAACGCATATAACATTTTCTAGACATGTCATGTGGTGTAACCACCAAAAATAATAACCTGTATTTCCTACATACATTTTAAACATATTTAATTTTATTTATTTTTTTAAGTAAGAAGTTACTCTATATAGTAAATTATTTCCATTACATTTTTGGAAAGTTGCACCACATGACATTTGTAAAACATGAACAGGCCAAAAAAAAAAACGTAGCAGTCAAATCACAACATTTTAAGAGATTCACTCACCTTGACACAAACTCAAAAAGGTCTTTCTATGATATTATTTTTTTATTTGGTTGCACGACATGACTTTGATCTGGTGGACAAAGGTTTTTCAAATCCTGATAAGCATTAAATTGATTATTTTAGGTAGTTATTTATAATATACACTCATTTCAACTGATTTTCAATAAAAAATGTTCAAGTCGCACCACATGACATTTATTTCACAGCATAAAGAAGGCAAAGAGGTTTATATACCATCAACATGGTCTCCAACATACAGACATACAGGCCAATGATATGAAACCTCATAAATGTGTGTTTACCATATTGACCTTCTGGCGTCATTCCTGCTGCTTTGCAGCAGCTTATAAGCCCTGAATGTCCCGATCTCCCACGCATGTAATGTGCTCTTCACTGCAGTAATCACTGCATATTACAGCAATCAGTTCTGGTCGCTATGGCAGCTATTACAATCACAGCTGCCCAGGCGTTTTGATCCACGGAGGTTCGGTAATAGATGTGGTTTATGCACTTTTGCGACAAAGCTCTCACAAACATACGTCGTACAGCCTACATGTTCTTTCAGTTCACACTTCACAGCATCTAGCCCTTTTCTTTGCGTAAAAGGCAAACAGCAAAGCTATACTGAGATCCATTACAGCTCAACACAAATGTTGTTTATCTGAGGCTGGGTGCAGGGTGAATTAATTGAACCGTCTGAGTAAATTAGTTACTAATCGGTCTCTGAGGCATGAAAAAATGCCCCATGTTACTCATTGATAACAGCAAGCCGCTTTTCTGGGTCAAGGCTGCACAGCTCAGAAAAAAATAAGCAGTCTGGATTCGAAAGCTGACATTTAGGGGAACCAAATGATGTGCTAACTTACACAACACACGCTGTTTTTGCTTGAGATATAACCACAGAGGAAGAGTGTTGCGCATTTTGCGATAAAATGAAATATTTAGTGCTGTCAAACACAAGAACAAACCGTCCCTGGCTGTCAACAAGGAAGTATTGAGGTACAAATCGAGCTATTAATAAAACTATTCATCTTGCTCAATAACAAAGTGGACATCTGTTTTAAAAACGCAAAGAGAAGCGTAAGTGTGCATGGAGCTTTGTTGTGATAAGGTTTAGCCGTAACACTGAGATGGTTTCACACAACGCTGCAAGGTTGCAGCACAGCATGTCTTTGTGGTCGTTCTATCTTTTTCTCTCGTTCTCAGCTGTCACAGGTTTGCGGTGTGCTTTTCAACAGAAAACAGGAAACAGCTGAAGCGCGTTCGCGAGTTCTCAGAAAACAACAACATGTGCAGTTGTTTGTGATGAGAGCGCTTTAAATTTGACACGTGCTAAGCTTACTGCTGTGCTTGTTATTCATCACCTTTGCCCGTCTGATATGTCATAAATTGATAAAGTTTCTAATTAGTTCCAGGGTACATCAAAACAGTTTGGCAGACTAATTTAAAAGAATAGGTTTGGCTGCTGAGCCCAACAGTCAGGGGATGTTTACCAAGGGTTTGGCCTTCCTAAAACTCCTCGTTCCACTACGGGCCAAAGTACAACAAATCCACAAACAATAAATCTTTTAAAGAGACAAAATAATAGCAGACATTTACAGTACTGTCAAAACTCTAAGTCTAAATGGGGCGAATCACATGAAATTTGTCAAGAACATGTCCAGTTCATATTATTACAAATATATTTTGCTTAAAAAAATGATGCCTATTTTTAGGGCCATTTAAGACTGTTAGCATTTTTAGATTATTCTAATGTAAATTATGCACCTTTTTCATTAAAATAATAATTATCATAATGCAAAAATAAGTTATTTTCAGTATTACAATGCAAACATTTTTACTATTATTTAATATTATTTCAAGCTATTTTTTATTTGCATACTATCCTTTTTCTGACGGAAAATTTGAATCTTGATATTTGACAATAATTCATTACAGCAATAGCAATCGTAACAGTACAAAACATTAATTAATAAAATAAATAAATTATATTAATAAATAGCATAACATATATATGCTGTCACATCCAAAATAAGTTTTTCTTTATATTACATGTGTTTGTAATGCATATATAAATACACCAACAGTATATATTTAAGAAATATGTTTATATATGTATCTGTAATATAAATAGTGTATGTAAATATTTTCCAAATATATACTCTATATGTGTGTATTAGCATATACACAGCTCAAAAAAATAAAGGGAACACTTAAACACAATGCAACTCCATGTCACCAAATCCAAATCACACTCTGTGAAAACAAACTGCACTCTTAAAAAGCAACACTGATTGACCATTCTTTCACATGCTGTTGTGCAAATGGAACAGACAACAGGTGGAAATTATAGGCAATTAGCAAGACACCCCCAATAAAGGAGTGGTTCTGCAGGTGGTGACCACAGACCGCTTCTCAGTTCCTATGCTTTCTGACTGATGTTTTGAGCATTGTATCCTAGACTATTTATGTAAAATTCTTCAAGAATTTCAGTAATGTCAGGGTTACTATATTCTATATATTCTATAGCGTAGCCTCACCATTTCCATTCAGCGTTGCGTGTGTATTTGATAGTGATGGCCATCTCCACCCCCAGCAATGCCACACCTGTCAGCAGCAGCCAATAGGAGGGCTCACCTGTCACCTCCACCACACGCCACACCGTCAGGATGCCATGCACCGCAAACAGGAAGCGACTCAGAAGAGCCAGCAAGATGTTCAGAACCTGGCACATAGTCTAAGTAAGGCAGTCCGAACCAGGCAAACAGAACTGAAGAGCAAAGAATTTTTTTTTAATACAATGTACTGTACAGTATGTGCTTTTGTATATAAATGGAGTATTCATTTATCAGTTAATCATCAGATTAAGTTTATAAAATATGCAAATATATGCTATTTTATATAATAAATCAATAATTAAAATACACTTCTGATTGTCTCCTGTTAAAGATTAATGCTTTATGAACAAATGCTTAGTATTATAAAAGTAAGATTATACCGCGAAGACAACTTACTTAGAATTTCCTTACATCTCAAAACAACAGTATAAAACTGTAGCAGACTTACTTTCAGTGGGTTCAGCCAAAGGATCCAGATTCAAATACTCAAGTGACTGTTATAAAATATATTCCACTTGTTTTCATAGATTAACAAAACAAAAGCTTCTACCATATCCACAACCCTCTGTCTACCCCTGAGTTGGAGACAGTCCTTTTTAAGTGCAAACACAACTTATCCCCCCTGAGGTTTCAGGGACTGCTTCTGGATATGAATGGGTGTGTGTGTCTTGTGTAGATAAAAAGCAGTCTTTTGGGAAAGAGTAGCATTGAGTGTGCGTGTGTGTGTGTATGGGTGTGTGTGCTGCTTGGAAATCTGTGTTTGCGTGCATTTGAGGTTATTGTGAACATGTCACAGATAACACTTCCTGCTACCGTATGATCATCCATTATGATGTCATCCTTAAGGGCCCCAAGAACAAAGTTATCTGCAAAGAGGAGCCAGTCTTGCAGACAGCATTTTCAGACAGATTTTACACACACACACACCCTGATTCCACCACTCAAAAACATGGGCCTCGATAAGAACCTCCACAGAAAAACATAGGCAGTGCAACCTCTACAGCTGACATGGGATAATATTTTACTTACAAAAATTACTGTCGAAATTTTCAGTCGTATAATGTTTATATTACACTATGCACATTTATATTATAGATATAAAACATGCTTTTTTAAACAATTAATCACTTTTATTTATACAGGGCTTTTAACAGTACAGATTGCGGCAAAGCACTGAACATTACCAAATAGAAGAATAGAGCGATGGTAATGTATAATGACAAGATTAAACTATTTATTAAATGCAGAGGCAGGTCTCTGTAATCAAAATGACGTTAATCACTAGAAATTATCGGGTATAGGTATTATCAAATGCCAAGTTTTTGGACAAAGCAGCAGACGCGGAGGACTATAATGTGATAAGAGCTCGCTCAAGTACTAAGGTCATTCAGGTCTTTATAAGTAATTAACAAGATTTTAAAATCTATACGATGTTTAATAGGGAGCCAGTGCAGTGTTGACAGAACCGGGCTAATATGCTCATACTTCCTAGTTATAGTGAGGACTCTAGCTGCTGCATTTTTGAATCAACTGTATCAACCACCCAATAAAGTATTACAATAATCTAGCATCGAGGTCATAAACGCATGAATTAACATTTCTGCATTTAAGGGTTAAAAACATAAGACGCAATTTAGATATGGAAAAACACAGTTTTACAGATGCTAGAAACATGGCTTTCAAATCAAAGATTGCTATCAAACAGCACACCTAGGTTCCTAACTGATGAAGAAGAACTGACAGAACAGCCATCAAGTGTTAGACAGTGTTCTATATTATTACATGTGGGGGTTTTTAATCCAATAATTAACCTCTGTTTTTTCAGAATTTAACAGTAAGAAGTTACTTGACATCCAATTTTTTATATCAGCTATGCATTCCATTAGTTTCTCAATTTGGTGTGTTTCACTCGGCTGAGAAGAAATATAGAGCTGAGTATCAACAGCATAACAGTGAAAGCTAACACCATGTCTCCTGATTATCTGTCAAGGCTAAATTGAAAAGCGTAAAAATTAATGGCCCTAGTACTGAGCCTTGAGGTACTCCGTATTGCACTTGTGAGCAATATGATACGTCCTTATTAAGTATGATCTGAACCATGCTAAGGCACTTCCAATAATGCCAAAAGAGTTTTCTAGTCTATTCAAAAGAAAGTCATTGTCAATAATGTCGAATGCAGTGCTGAGATCCAATAGCACTAATAATGAGATACAACCACGATCAGATGATTGAAGCAGGTCTTTTTGTAACTCTAATAAGAGCAGTCTCAGTACTATGATACTGTAATACATACTCAGGGTCGTTCGGAACCATTTGCAGATTTTCATTCCACAGTGCAAACAGGCAGATGTCCGAGTCACGGGAGAGCAGGGGTATCGTAGATAATCCAATAGAGCAAACAGGAACCAGGTAATGATCACAAAGGCAGGCGAGGGGCTGGTTTGTCCGGGTTGTCCTGGTGAAACGTGAGGGGTCAAGAATGGCATTCGAGCTCACCCAGGATCTCTCCTCCGGACCGTACCCCACCCAGTCAATGAGGTACTGGAGGTTCCTGGCAGGAACGCCACAGCGCTGGGAGTCCAGGATTTGGTGAACCTGATACGTAGATGTCCTCAGTTACTGTACATGTACAGTAGATGTTACTCAGGTATAGGGGGAGGGTCCTCTGCCATGGTAGCCTTGTCCTGGTCCCCCTCTCCTTCCGGATCAGCAGCGGGCTTTAAGAGAGAGATGTAAAAGGTGTGTGAGATGCAATAACTAGCCGGCAATTCTAATCTGAATGAAACTGGTGTGATTTGTTGGATAATTTTGAAAGGACCCACGTATCTCGGACTGAGCTTTCTGCAAGGTAGACGGAGCCGCAAATCCCTGGAGGACAACCAGACCCATTGCCCAACTTGATACTGGGGACCCTCTCTATGACGGCGATTGGCCTGGTGGGTAACCCGACGGATGGCACGTTAAAGGTGGACGTGAGCGGCCTCCCAAGTGGCCTCACTGCGTCGAAGCCAGTCATCCACAGCAGGTAAGTTAGTAGCTTCTCCAGGCCAGGGAAACAAAGGTGGCTGGAATCCAAGTACACACTGGAACGGGGTGAGGTTAGCAGTGGGTTTGCGTAGCGAGTTCTGGGCATATTCAGCCCAGAGTAGGTAAAAAGTTGAGCCGCTTAGCTGTCCAAAGGTATTCAAGGTTCCGACGATAGGTGAGAACCAGGAAGGGGGTGGCCGCGCCCTCGAGCGAATGTCTCCACTTCTCCATGGCTGCCTTCATGGCCAACAGTTCTCTGTCCCCGACATCATAGTTACGTTCAGCTGTGTTTAACTTTCGGGAAAAGTAGGCGCATGGGTACAGTTTAGGAGGGTCACCGTGGCGTTGAAATAATACGGATCCTATGCCTGTATTGGAAGCCTCCACCTCTATAGTGATCTGGCGGTCGGGGTCAGGGTGGCAGAGGATGGGGGCGGAGGTGACCGAGACCTTGCTGTCGTCCATAGTAACTCCATCAGGGCTGATCACGTACCCCAGAAATGTTATAGAGGTGCTGTGGAACTCACATTTGGGGAGTTTAGCAAAGAGTTGGTGCTGAATGAGTCTTTGAAGCACATGTTGAACGTGTTGGGGAAAGCATGAGGAGTAAACCAAGATGTAATCAATGTAGACTACCAGAAACTTGTTTAGCATGTCCCGGAAGATGTCATTGATCATGGGGAAATAACATTCAGTAGTACCTCCATAGGACGATAAAACTTTGCGTCTGTTCTCTCTCAGTTTGCACCTGAAATAAGCGAAACAGCGCGGGAAGCTTATCGGAAGTCCGCCAAGGTACATGGGTGAATGAGGTCCGGGTAGGAACTTTAGTAAGCCAGCGAAGGTTCCCGCTGCTGGTGGTCCGAGAGGGCCACAGAGGCATCGTTGGTGACAGATACGTATTAACATTTTATCAATATGTATTATTATTAGAGATGCACCGATTTCGAATTTCTTGGCCGATTCCGATTCCCTTTTTTACAGTAGGTGTGACCTGCTGATTCCGATTTTTGCCGATTCCGATTTTTTTTTTAAAGAACTGTAATGAAAGCATATGATATTCATTTAAATTATAATCAAATTATTAAACGTTACAGGAT
>JAUCMT010000088.1:5899234-5913609 GCA_032357475.1 Enteromius thamalakanensis
TGATTCCATAATTGTGGGTACATTTGGTGTCCCCACAAAAATAAAGTAAAATAAAAAATTACTTTTTTCTGCTTTTTTTTTTTTTTCAAATTGTTATATTTTTGATCATTTATTTATTTATTATTGTTATTTACTAATTGTTATGAATGACAAGATGTTGCAGTCCATAACAATATAATAATATATTTTAAAAGGGTCTTCAATAGCTAGAAATTATAATTTCTTCTTGCCCGCATTAGTGTATTATTTTCCATTATGTATCAATCTGCAATCAAAATATTTTATAGTACATACTGTGTGATGATTATTATTATTATTTGTAATTTAATAATTTTTTTTCACTATTAGCATAAAATGACACAGAAAATTTTCCAAAAAAGGTTGTTAAAACAATTTGTATTAGCTTCAAAAAGAGCAAAACGAAAACGATGGTAGACTGTATAATCATGTTGTAGACCCGTACATTTCCACGGTTTGTTTTCGTCCCTGAGAGAAACCTTGGCATTAGCAGAACAGCGGGTTAGGGTGTTTGTATGTGGCTGTGTATTTACTTACCAGTGGGAATAAACCGCTGAAAGGTGTTTCAAAAGGACTACAAGGAACACTCTGACCTAATTCTGTTACTTTTCTGTTGTGGCCAAAGGCAAATCACCTCTGAACTACCGTGTGCTGACTCAGTTCTCAACCTGACCTGTACCCTGCACACCTATCGTTCAATTACACTGACATCTTGGTTGGTCCAAGACCAGCTAATGTCAGCATTTAGCAAATAACTATTCTGAGATCATTGAGTCTCAGGCTTATGGTCATTGCAAATCTCTTTGACGCCAGAGTCAAAAATTACATGCAAGTGTCACTGTTTAGTTGGCAGTATTTAGAAAGCACATTTTATAAAAGCCACTTCATTTTTAAAAAGGCATTTTCTGTAAAGCTAAAAAGAAGCATTAGGCTACCATTAAAACTGCGCTCAAATGAACCAACAAAATATGAAAGTCTATCTCACAAAAATAGCTATTATTTGTAGCATGAAATAAACATAAATGAACATCAGAAGGTGTCTTGTTTCAACCCGGGAAATATATAAATACACAATTTTGTTTTCTCACAATTCAAACATTTTTGACCTTTTTTTGTCACAATTTTGGCAAAATATAACCTTAGAATTATATAAATAAGTAAAAAAACAAATTGTCCGAATTGCAAGATTTTAACTCGCAGAGAAGAAAAGTCAGGTCTTAACTTAAAATAAATAAATAATAATATTAATAATAATAATAATAATAATAACAAAATCAGACCCAAGATATAAAGTAACAATTACCAGCAGCCAAGCAGAGCAAAGCAGGCCATTAACCAGCACTGGATCAATCCAGTGTGACTGAAAATAATACAAATTTTTGTGGCGGCGATGAATCACAACATCACTATGTCTGTCCTCTCTCCACCCACAAGTCCAGGGACTCGAAGGGTTGAGAGGATTTCATGCGTTTTGCAGAACTGAGATCAGCTTTCTTTCAAGTAGGATTTTGACGGTCGGGGTACCGACTCTTAATGTTAAAGCTGAAACCAGAACAGTGCTATACTTAGTCCTCCACAGCCCACAGTGCATCAAAAGTAACAGTGATACCCCTTATTAACAATTACTGCCCCATTACCGGAATACAGGTTCCACACAGACAAGATTAATGACTGTGAAAGAGAAAAGAAGGAAAGCAAGCACGTGACATGCAGAGTTTGAGCTCCTTTCTCACTTTCCTCAAGGTGAATGAGATGGACTGTAAGACAACACCAATAAAAAGACATGCTGTGGATTCACTTGACTGAGACAATGTTTTATTACCCCGTTATTTCTTCATCCCTCACTCTTGACCTCTCTATAGAGAATATTGCCTTCATCCGTTAGAACTGACGCAATCTTCCCCCTTGACGCAGCTGATAGAGTGAGTAAACACGAGAGAGCTGAAGACTGAGAATAGAAGAGTGGAGGAACAGAAATATACTTACAAGGACATAACTCTTAATTATCTAAACTACACAATCAGCTGTCTCGGAGTGTTAACAACGTCTAACAATAATTTGATTTAATTATTACATTTAATTATGTTAATTTTGTAAAACTGTGAAATATTATTGCAATTTAAAATAATGATTTTCTATTTAAATATACTTTAAAATGTATAAAATATTTAAAAAGCTGTTCTTTTTCACTTTTATTTCAACAACATGTTAAAAATAAAAAATTAAACCATTATTTTAAAATCTAATATTCTTTATTTCTATATTTTTTATTTTATAAATAAATTCTAATAAAAAATTTTATCAAATAAATGCAGCATCGACGAGAATTCTCACTAATCCCAAACACACATATAGCAGAAAAAAAGTTATATATATACATATATATGATTTTTTCATACATGTATTAACATTACATTGTGGCAACATTCTACCATAACAGAATGTAATTTAAATGAACCGCATTGTATCCCACACCCATCACACAGACACATTTTACACACATTACACATACCATTTCAGTGGAATGAGTATGTGGTGTTTGGGTTGTGTCTCTTGACTCACAATCCTTGTTCAAACTAGGAACACACTTGATATAAAAATACCAGTTCTAGTTTTCACACTAGTACTACAGCCATTTCAAAAGTTTGAAGCGGCTCTACCAGTACGTCAGTCATAAAAAGGAAAGCCAATAAAAAAAAGGGAAAACGTCCTTCAGGTATATAACTATGGGTCCAAATAAAACCTCCAAACCCCCTTCCATGACTCATCTCCCTCTCTTTCCTCTCGTTCTAATCCAGGAAGTATGGGAGTGCTCTTTCTAACGGTTGGAAGTGAAAACCCCCAACTGTGTGGTTTGGCCATTGCTTCCACACACAGGACATTCCACTGGAAACTCAACCCCTTTTTCGGCTCAGAGACCTTCACACGCTTCCCATTCATTTCTACAGGCTTTAAAAACACGCTTTTGAAACACTAACGAAGAAGTAGTGGCATTCGGGAACAAATATTGGATTTTCTAACATGTATTGGCCCGTGATAACCTCTGAACTGAGCTTGAGCAACCTTACAGACCTTGGCTCTATTAATAGGGGTGCTAATCTGTGCTCCCCACACTCCGTATCTGTCCATATCTCCCCTAGTCGCCAGGCTGGTATGACTTTATTTTTAGAGGCAAGAGAGAAGAGCCCCATTTCAGAATATCCTCATAAGCCCCTGGCTCTGTCAGATACTCAGCAATAAGATATTGTGTAACTTTGCTGAGACACATATAGGGGGCTTAGCATCCTTAACTACTCTTCATTTGTATTATTTGTTTTTGTCTTTTTTCTTTAGACAATGAAATCCTATAAATGTTCTATTTTGCTAAGCCATATAACTAAAATATTATATATAAATATATTGTATTTATGTTATAAAAAAAATATATATATATATATACAGTATATATATATATGTGTGTGTGTGTGTGTGTGTGTGTTGATATCTAAAAAAAATTGTATTATGTAAATTCTATGTATGTATATTATATATTTTATATATATATATATATATATAAAATATATAATATACACACGCATAAATAAATAAATATATATTTAATAAAACCTTTAAATAGAAAGTTAAATAGAATATAGGTATAATATATAGTATAGTATTTTTACAGTTTTTTTATTTGTTCTACTCAGTTTTTTACAGTATGTTTGAACTAAAATTATTTAATTCTGTTATTAAAAAATATAACATTTATAACACTTAATTATATATAGATTACACAAATATACTTAATATCAATAAAAAAATCATATATATATATATATATATATATACACACACACACTGTATAGATTGTATGTAGATATAGTAAAGTATTGCTATATTTTTTTGCAAATGTTTTTGTCAACAGTTCATTTTAATAAAAATCATAGAATTATTATCACGATGCAGATTTTAATCTTGTCTTTATTGATGACAACACTCTCTTCAACATTTTCATTAGTGTCAACAGAGTGTCTTTAATAAAAAACTATCACCTACACCAGGCCAGAGCATCTGTAAGTGCATTCAAATGAAAGTATGCAAATATAATTTGTGCAAAGCCCATAGACAGAGTGGCAGAGGGTTTGAAGAACATCACAGCAGTGTTCTGGCCTGTACTTAAGCGGTTTTGCCTTAAATGAGGCGTAGCAGAGCAGGGCTGATCCAGCTCTCTGAAGTCATGGAACAGTCCTGGCTGTGGGAGGAATGTTACGGGTTTAGGCTTGAACTGCTTCAGCTGCTTCGTACATTTGCTGTGGGTGTTATTATAATCTCCAATGTAATCACGAAATATCACACGCCCCAATATCATATCAGAAAGGATACAACCTTGTCCAGCCTGCCCGGTGTGCGTGTGTCCGTGTCCTTGTTGTTTTGCCAAGTACTATGTGTTTCTTCATGGGTCTGTGTGTGTGAGGACACGTTCAAGAGCTCATATGGATGTCTTCCAGGTTTTGGGCTCAGCTGAAGCACACTTTCACCACCCTGTGAGTCACATCCGGTAGCAGGTCTGTGGGTCTGTGTTTGTGTGTGTGTGTTTTAACATGAGCCTGAACACACTGTAAACTCTCTCCTGTCACTGAATTCATAAAGAGAGTTCTATACTGCACTAATTATTCTGTCAATGCTAATTTGTGTGTAAAGGAAGGAAAATGTGTGAACTCAAACATTCCAATACTTCCAATTGTATATAACTGAATGCAGAGTTTAAACCTTAGTTCTCGATTATTTCTGCAGAGCTATGAAAGAGCCTCTGACTATGAGAATTTTCCTCTAGAATGCAAAGGCTAGAGAAGACAGATTTTTTTTAACCAAGCAACTAAAAAAAAATCATACTGAAATGTGTCCAGAGCTTTGAAAGACCTATTTTCATTTGATCAAAAGGTTGAAATTAAATGCAATATTTATTATTATTATTATTATTATTTATTAAAATATAAAATAATACTCAAAATACTAGATGACACATTATTATGTCTAGAGAAATATGTAAAATGGCACACGCATATATAGATCAGTAAATATATATAAATATATATATATTTATATATATATGACAAATGACTTATGATTAATTACATAAAAAATAAGTTTGTTTACATAATATTTGTGTATGTACTATTTATATTATGTGGATAAATAAACACACGCAAACATATTTATTTATAATATAAATTATATGACTATGAATATAGACATGTAAATACATGTCCAAATTTTCAAAATATATACTGTATGTGTGTGTATACATTATGCATGAAAAAACATTTATGTTGGATGTGATTAATCATCTGCACTAATATATATATATATTTATATATATATACATACATTATTATAATTATTATTATATTATTCATAATTATTATAAAATAATACTGAAAACATAAGATGATGATAATGAAGTATAGTAGTAAATAATAGCACTATACTCAAATAAATGTCCAGATGTATTAAAGAGCTTCCTCTGTTCTATCCAAATTGTCATATCAACAAAGAGATTGATTTCTTAAAATGTAGATATTTTATTATAATATATTAAGTACCACATACCCACATAATATACCATAATACCACATAATTAAGATCCATATCACATTTAAAAACACAGAATATCACACTGACTACAGCTACAGTCTGCTCTGTCCACACTGATCTCAGGCATGTCTCAGGCTACGAATAAGCAAATAGATGACACAGCTCCTAAGGACTTAAAAGGGTGTGTGTGTGTGTGTGTGTGTGTGAGAGAGAGTGAAACATGACAGGCAGCCAACAGTGAGTCATTCTATAACCAGCTCAGCAGCTGTTGCCTTATCAGATAAGGAAGAAACCCATCGCACATGCACAAGATACACACGTATACTCGCAAACAACTAATACCTGTTCTACAGCTTGCTATAAAAACGCTACTTATTTTTAAAACACAGAACAGAATTTATTTCCTGCTACATCTATAGACCTTCCTACACAGTTTAGAGATGAGACGTCTTCATCTGAGTTGATAGTAAAATGATACCAGAGAGGAATATATCCTCCTTCCAGAATCACTGAACTCAAAATTATCACAAAAGTAAGTGATTACGTTAAATACAGCAGGAAAAAAACTGCTATCAGCAAATAATGGACTAATGCAGGCGGATTATTTATTAATCAGAGACAGAAAGTCATTCATAGTCCAACGCCGCTGCATTTCTAGGGTCAGCTTGACCTTAGGGTGTACATGTACATGATTAAACGGGGTTACTGTGTAACTGTGCTGTAGGTTGGATGCATGTTGACTCTTTGCTTGAGGTTGTGCTGTGGTTGCAGGTTTAGAGATTAGGCCTCTGATCTGTTTTCAGTAAACGGGAGCCGCTTTTACACAATCAAAAGCGACACAAAAGAAAAAAAAACTTTCCCTGCTCTCGACCTCATCGCATCCCCCTCACAAGCTATTTAAAGAGACGTCTTGCATACATATGTGTGTGTGTGTGTGTGTGCATGTGGGGAGAGGGGGGGTGTTGTAGAAAAGTTGGTGCTAAAAGAATCTAAAACAAGAATTAAAAAAGCACTTATGTATTATTTTAATATGACATCCCAGTGACACATGACCAGATGTGCTCATTAACTGTTAAAATAACAGATAACTACCTTAAAAATTATTTGAACAGGATTACTTTGCTAATTTGCATCTCATGTGCACCTATTAACATATAAATCTACCAGTTCACAAAGTTCTTCAGATAGGGTTAAAACAATCTAGTAATTTACATATGATTGGTTTACAAATGTGAAAACAGATCTTTCTTTTTAGGTAGGGCTGATGAATGAAAAAAATATGTTCACCTGATTGATTAATCTTAAATGGGACACTTGAATCATCAACTTATATTTAACTAAAGTTAGACAGATAGGATAGTTAAAGTTGGTTTAGGGTTAGTAGGTCATTTATTTTATCGTTGCTATCTGAGAAAAACAAAGACCTGTTTTTTCCTCAGTAATTAAATCACAAATGCACGTCGTCTACAAACCTCAAGCTAACGTCCTCAGGGGAAACTAGTCCCATCCAACCGGGGCAGTAACTCAGCTATCACTCAGACTTGGGTATTTGTTGGGACACGTACCTGTCAGCTGTAAAACAGTCTCAAGCAGAGGATGGGAGGGGGAGAATGAATGAGGAAAAATAGCTGTGGGCGTGTAGTATGGCAGCTGTGAGGGCGACTCAATGACAATAACAGCCTAGCAGAGAAGAAACTCAAGACAAAGCGGCTCCTGCCCTCCACGGGTTTATCAGTTTTCACTTAATCCTCATCACCCGGAGTCAACGGATCATCAGGAGGCCCTGGAGCCCGAGCAACATCACACATCATGCAAATGTCAGGTTTACAATAGTGATAGTGATAGTTTACAATTACTGAAGGACAAGCTTTAGAATAAAGGTGCTATTTCATTCAACGCGATTCTTAATGTTTCTGAGTAATTAATTGTGATTTTATCATGTGTGAACAAAACCCGTTGAAGATCTTGTAACACCACCAGAAGATATTCACATTGATGCTACTACATTGGGCTCATTATTGGCTGTTTGCTGTAAGCCTGTGACGTGGTTAAGAATTTTTAATTAGTTACAGTTAATTTTGGAAATATATGTAGTCACATTAGACAGAATTAATCTAAAATTTAAAAAATTTAATTAAATTAAAATTTTAATTAATAACAAATACATTACATTCAATTCAATTAAATAAGGACCGGTTTCACAGACAGGGCTAAGCCAGCATTAGGCCATAGTTCAATAAGAACATTTTTATAAATATGCTTTAAAAAGCATTACTGGTGTGCAGCCTTTTCTGTGAAAATTGGGGTGAAATAAATTAAAAATAATTAATGTTTAATGAGTTTTTAATTGTTTGTTTTCTAGTAAAAAACTACCTGAAAGACCTGTTCCATAAAACAAGTATCCTAAACAAGTCTGGCTTATTTCAGCTTGTCTGACTTATTTTGAACCAGATCAACTGACAATTTGGTAAACTTGTTTTATGGAATAGGCTCCAGGGTAGCTTGTCATTTTTGCACTATTTTTGTCCTTGAAAAAACAAGTTTTCATTAATATCCCTCACTCTCTCCTCTTGTCTGTTTACAGGCTTCCCTCTCTGCTGACTAAATCAGTAATGAGACGTGCAGAGACAGAAACAGACAGGTGTGCACAGCTGAGACAAACTCTCATGGCTACAGAACAAGGTGTGTGTTCAGACCCACCCTCAAACTCTATTCCCTGCTCTGATCTGTCCATTACAGCACACACTACTGCACAAATAACCTCACCGAATGATTAGAAACCTTAATGCAGTTAAACAGTGTAATAGCCATAAATCACGTTTAAACATATGGGTAGAGTCACCTTGAGTATGTAATCCACTGCAGTGATGAGTCTGCCAGCAGTGGATATATGGATGCTGCTCCATTTGAATCTACAGCTCTTTAATGCTTTCTGGGAATTAATCCTGAGTCACATGTTAAATAATAAAGTGAAACCATTAATCAGTCCTAGTGGATCATGCCAACCTTTTCTAACGGTCTTTGTCAGCGTCTCACATTAATTACCAGTCCAGTGACTTTAACAGTCCAGCTGTGTCAGAGCATCTCAGCTGCTTTCTCACAGGTTTTGCTGGCAGTGACTGTCTATTCTTAATTATACAACACATACCAGTTTATACAAACAATAACATAAATAGTAGATCATTGTGACAAATGGGGGAAAAAAGGTTTGGACCTTGGTGCCTTAAACACAAATGCAAGCAAAGCTAAAGTTAAAACTATAACCTATGAGTACGGAATCATTAAAATGTCAACAATATCAAAGCAGTGGTTGCCATGGTTTCTTAAAAACTAGTTTGTGATGGAACATCCTCAAGTGACTGAATCCTAGCATATCAGCAGTTTTTGAGAACATATTCGCTTGCTTAACCACTGACAAGACAACAGTCATTTCCTGAATCTGATTCATCTGAATGACAATACAACCATTATTCATCTAAGCATTCATCTAGGAGTGTCTCAGGTATTTTACATTCTAAAAGCTGATTCCCCAGCAGGCTGTTTCCTGGTCTTGTGTTTTGGTGCTATTACTGGTGCTATATTCTTCACCAGCAGAGGTGTAAATTACTTTATTCCAGTAAATTTGCACATTTAACTATAGTAATATTGCAAATGAATACTTGGGCTCATTTAAACTTCAGAGGGGGAAAACAATTATATACACTATACTTTCCAGTGCAAATAATTTAATTTAGAACTCTTTATAAGGAATAAAAATAAAAAATATATTTATCATACTTGTATCATGTTGTATTGTTTTTCTTAATGAATGTTTAGACGAATGTATATATACACAGTTAAAAATATGTTGTTTGTATATTAAATCTATTTGTATAAATGAAACAAATATAAATATAGATATGTAAATCATGTAAATATCTTCTAAATACATACTGTATGTGTCTACATACATAATAAAAATACACAGAACACATATTATGCAAAATAAATATATTTAATATATAAAAAGAACATTATTTGGAAAGATATACATGTGCATGTGTGTATTTATATATACGCTTAATATAAACAGTACATATACAAATATTATGTAAACAAACTTGTTTTGTATGCAATTAACAGCGATTAATCATTTGACAGCACTATATATGTACTTAACATGTATTTATATTTACAGTATACATACACATATGTAAACGAAAACATTTGGATGTGAATACTTTAAATCGCTACACACACACACACACATATATATACACACACTGTGCATATGCCACTTTTACTGTTTTTAATGCATTTAAATGCAAATAAATGCATCCTTTATATCAATCTTTTGACATGTTTAGTGTATAACGTGCTGCCTACACAATGTCCTCTGCTCATCTTGATCTTGAACAGCAGCACTCAAGAAATCACTATACGCACAGACACCTGTGTGTGTTTCTGGGTTTGTGTGTGTGTGTGCGTAGAATAGATGACAGGGCTGAGCCCTTACACCCAGCAGTCTTACATGACAGCCCATCAATGCATATTGCATTTCTAAACATCATTAAAAAATGAGACGGCATTATGCTGAAGGGTCCCAGAGGCAGATGCAGAAAACTAAGTGTGGGAATTTCAGCTGATAACGATACCAGCAGGAACACACCGAGCCTGCTACAAACATAATCAGACATCTGAAAGACTCCTATCTACCTTCACACACAATCACAGACAAATGAGCACTCCAAACACCCATGAGTGAAAGACCATCAGAAGGACAGAACGAAAACAAACGGGGGAAGAGGAAGGAAAGGGACTGAATAGAGAAGGAAGAACTAATGTAATTTAATCTTGGACATTGTGCTGCTCATCATATTTCAAATTGGATCTTCACCCAGCTGAAGGGTAGAGGTGTGCTTGGCTCAAATCAGATTTCAGTTGGGAAATTGTTCTTTGTTCAGACGCTGTTCCCAGTCTAACAGCTGCCCAACAAAGTTAACTGGCTGGTTTGTTTGATTGCTCAATAATAAAAGTTTAATTTGTCTGTGTCCTTTGCTTGAAAGGGGTCATATCATACATTATTTATATTACATTCTTCCCCAGCACGTTCACATTTTTTGGGTTTATAAATAAACATTCATGTCCATTTTCCACCCTTTCACTCAACTAAATTGAAATTATTTTTTGTTGTTGTTGTTAAAGCTACAGGGTGGGCCATTTATATGGATACAACTTAATAAAATGGGAATGGTTGGTGATATTAACTTCCTGTTTTTGGCACATTAGTACATGTGAGGGGGGACACTTTTGGGTGGTGGCCATTTTATTATTTATTTATTAAGGTGTATCCATATAAATGGCCCACCCTGTAAAGGGCTACATTAAAAGAGATATAAAATAATGAAAGTAATTTACAAGGCTAAACTTAAACATAAATGATCAGCTTTTATTTTTATTTTTTAAATAAACACTTTATGATCCTGGTTCTAATGCTGGGGTTCTTCAGAATGAAGAGCAGAGCTGTATGTGCTACACAGACATTAACAACATAACTAAAAATAACATTAAAATGTTTGAAAGTCTGTCAAACGTTATTTAGAAATACCAGTATTTATCCTGTTTCTCCCTTGAAACGTCATGACAGTGTGGGCCAAACCCTTAAACACTCAATATGTGGTTTTGACATACAAATGGTTATGATCATTTCTCACTTGTTAAAGTTCAGTTGTCTGAATTAGAAGTTCAACTTTGCAAAAATGTTTTTTTCGGACTGGACAGGTGTTCTTATAATTACAGTATGTTTCATAATAAATCAAGGTCTTTAATCTGAAAATATCTCAAATTAAAAAAAAGGGTGGGAAAAAAGAAGAGCATAATTACCTTCTCTTTATAGCCTATAGTATAAAAGCCTATACAGCCCCATTGTAAACAATAATAATAATTGTGACTATATATCTCACAAACTGACATCTCATACTTTAGCACTTAATATTTCATTACATATATTTTAAACTTTCTTGCTCAATTACCGTTTACTCCGATGAGGAAATAGGCTTCTATAGTTTTGTGTTCACCCTTTAGACAGCGATCTCTCATGTCAATGAAAACCTAATTTAACTGAAGGATATTTGAGACCAAGAAAACAAATTAGATGGCCTGGCACGGAAAAACTAGAGAAGGATTTAGGAACCTGCCTGCAGCAATTTTGGTCTTTCATTTCATGTAACTGCTGCCTTTTTCTCTTTTCCCTTTCTCTCTCCTTCTAATTCTATCACTCACACATTATTCTTTTTTCCAGCCCCGGCCCACAGGTACCCACCCCAAGCCTTAAATTCACCAGAGAGGTTAAAGGTCATGCATTATGGAGCTTTTGTTCCAGTGGTTCGTGGGAAAAAGTGTCCTGGAAACCCGGGCGAACACGTCGAAACTGTCCTCAGGTCAGTGCTAATGAGAGGTCAAGCCTGACCGAGCCTGTGGCCAAGTCTGATTACAAAGAAGGGAGGAGAGAAAGGAGGTCAAATGTGTTTTGGCCAATTAAGTGTAGGCCTAAGTGTCATCAGTGTATGCACATGGGGAAAGCCATACTTGCCCATTTAAAGAAATGTATATGCCTACTGGGAACAATTTATTAGATTTAATCTAAGAGGGCATTGTCATTGTCAGCTTCTTATAGTATATGTGTGTGCGTATATATATATATATATATATATATAACATAAAATAATAAAATAATGTCCTAATATCATAATGAAGGCTTCAATAAAATACAAATTTCCTGAAAAGAAAGCCATAGTTTTTAGAAAGCCATAAAACAAAACAAAAAATTGTAAATATCCAACACGATGAGCAGAAGTTAGTTCATATTGTAATGTGTGACTGCACAAAAACGTATTATATATTATACTTGTTATACAATCTAACTTAAGTGTACTATATTATACATGATATATGATAACATGATATTTAGGAGTTAATAATTCATTATACTAGTTAAAACAACACTTATTACTTTGAAAATATATATTTATTTAATTATGAGATATTTACACACGCATACATTCAAGTTGTTAGCCAAATTAAAACTGGAATTGATATAACATTTCATCCTTTTATGCATCTCATAACAACAATAACACATTCAAACTTTTCTTGAAAAACAAGTTTGCAGTTTAATTCATGGCTTTACTTCGGTGTCCCATGTGACTAATGCAGGCGAAACAGAGCCCCTGCTAGATGGTCTGTGAAAACAACTTCTTTTAACATGCTAACTGTAGAGCGCTTTGAAGATTAAAAGCTGTTTACGGTTAGATTGTGCTTTGGTTTTGCTCTGGGTTTGATAAAGCTCTCATGGTCTGCTAAAATAGGAGGTAACCATGGCTTCTTTGAAGATATGTGGGTGTGTGTGGCTTATCAAAGAGTCAAAAATAAGATTCCTGGTAAAATTACAGTGAAAGGGTCTCAAGATAAAGGTGGAAAAGCAAAGCAGTTCTGTGAAATCAGATTCAAAGGATGGAATTCTTTAGGATTCTTGTAGGAGGATGAAATGTAAAGCAGTACTTTATGAGATTACGGGGGGGGGCATGATTTCCAAATGCCTCGAGTCTCTCTGTGGCACCGATCTGAGTATTATAATTCTCAAAACTCAATCCTTCAGATATTCAAGACCAGTCATAATTATAACTCATTAAAATTCAGTATTCGGCTCTGATATAGATTGTGTCAGCTAAAGAGCTTTTGTCGTTTTCAAAAAGTCCAAAGGATTTCCTTTTGAACCCAATCTGTTGTTGAATGGTGTTGAATTCGGTCTTCTCAATGAATGAAAGGCTGGCAGATTCAATCTCAAAAGCCGGAATCTATTCTGGTGTATCATGCGTCAATATCACACAAATTAATCAAGGCGGCACAATAACAATTCAACTGGAAATCTGTATTTTCTCTCACAGATACACACTCCTATCAATACAACCCAGAGACTTGAATACTGAATACGCCATTGTTACATCACCGTTTCCATGGCGACCGTTCAAACCTTTTTTTCTTTTATTCATGGTAATTAAACGGAATGTTGGATTATCCACTTTCCCTCTAAAGTGCAATTAAACTCATTTCCATTTTTCTTTAAATCAATAAAAGAATAAAAAAAATCAAGCCCTTGTGTTATGCGTTTTGAAATGTTAGATGCAGATAAAAGTACAAAGAACCGAAGCAGCTGTGGTCATATTTTTGGTTTCTGAAGCTGTATTTGTATTTTTTATTTTTTTTTATTCATCCATTTACTTTTATCTATGAAAAAAGATATTTAACAATGATGTGATAACAGCAATAGCACATATGCTAACTCAGTCATAAAAGTACAATTAAAGTTTCTTTAGATGTTCACCCAAAAAAGAATACGATTACACAGAAGTGAACGAGTGCAAATCAACAATGATAATGGCTTTTTTATAATGGATACCTTAAAAACCTACTGGTGAATTGAACCTGGCCTCTTCAGCATAATATTGTCACACATGTTTAGCGATATATAAATAAGCAGATCACAAGCCAGGTTTTTTAGCTTTAGTCATACAAAGTCAATTTTCCACAAGATAACATTATTCTTTAGGGTCTTAATGGAAAGTTTGTCACATCTTTTGTTTTAAAATTTCTTAAAGATAGTGTAAAAAAGGGTGTGTTTCTTTCCAGAACCAAACGTAACGTTAATCCTCTGCATCTTCAGACACACAGATGTCGGGGGTAAATCACTACTGCTATGTTCATTAATACATTCAACAACAAAACACCTCAATCTCTTAGGAGTC
>JAUCMT010000088.1:5913709-5928195 GCA_032357475.1 Enteromius thamalakanensis
ATAGACGTCGCTGCGCATGTCAACTATCTTATTCCGATCAAACGAGTGACAAATGTAAACGCATGTCGTAATCAGATGATTTTTTTCAGGGTCCATATGCACAGTACAGTTCTAATCCGATTCACGATCAGATTAAGATAATTTGCGCATGAAAACGTGGCTAATGAATTAAAAGAAATGCACTGTATTTTCTGCCAAGGAGGCATCCTGGATGCCAAAACACTAGTGACTTTGTGATTGGGAGATAGATGAGGGGTGGCGCTTCAAACCAAAGCTCAACATGACAACATAAACATCAGTTGAGGGCTGCAACTGCGCTTTTTAAACGAAAATATCCAGGCTGTACTACTACTGTCGGCGATATGAGTACTTTTAATTAGCCTTACATGTTTTCCTAGTGCCTGTTGAACATAACAAAGACATTTTATGATTATTACAATACATATCTTACATATGGTACCTTTAAAATGAGTAGTTAATGGCTACATTTCATCAACATTTGTCAACGACATTCAAGATACTGCCACCTACTGGCGGTTTAGTTTCATAGTAGCCATAGTGTCTTTTTTCCAACATTTCATATTTATAATATAAAGAATTTGTTATGAAAGATTATGCATGCATTTAATACGGTAAGTAGAAAAATCCCCTATTAATATGTCAAATGATTTAAAAATGTTTTTGTGCAGTATTAATATAAAATGTAATTTCCCAACAAGAAAATTGTGGTCAGTGAAAATGGCGAATGGCTAGTAAATTTGGAAAACCACTAGCCACAGTGGGACATTCTCTTGCTGTTTGCTGTTGCAGTCAGGGACTGCGTTTAATGAACTTCCTTCAAAAAAAGTAACATTTTGATAAATGTATTTCGGTTTTAATATTTTTGTAGTGTGGTAACTGTGTCACGACATGCCCAATAATGCCCTTGATTTATTCATGATACAGCACAGCCTTTCAAACCCTATTAATTAAATAAACAGCTCATATGTCAATAACAGACATGCTAATAAGCAATAGTGAGAACTGGTCCCTATACTAAAGTGTTAACCATATTTTAGTACTTTTAAATAGAGTAAAATACATTTGACTTTGTTGTATGTTGATCAGTTTGATATAAGTGTATTTCATGCTGTGCTGAAAATACACCAATAATAAAAAACACTGGAAATACAGTACATTTTCACAGGGAGACTAAAACTGTTGCCTGAAGCATTGAGTCTTATTATGAAATCCGACAGTTTTACACTATAGTAAAACCTTTTGATTGGCAATGACAGAACGTGGAAACAATCTGAATTTGAATTTAACGCAGATAGAGAGCTGTGAAAATTAAATACAAATACAAATACAGTTCAAACAATATGCACACTCTTAGAAGGGATACAAAGCTATTTCAGAGGCTCCAAAGAGCCACCGTGAGTATCTCCAAATGGAAAAAAACCTCAACAATGTAGCAAGCATTCCCAGAAGTGTCCAGCCTTGAGAAATTCCTCCAAGAGTGCATCGACGACTCATTTAGGAAGACACAAAAGACCCAAGGACCAAACTAGATTACATTTTCAGAGTGGCTTTGCCCAAATCGTGACTTGAACACAACTGAGATGCTGTGACAGGATGTTAAACACACAACCCTTCACTGCGGCTGAACTAATGCAGATGAGTGGGCCAAAATCCCACCGTGGCACTGATCTCCAATTATATGGTTATAGTTACTGCTGCTAAAACTGAATTTAGTTTATGGGGTGAATTCGTTTTTTTACCTGGGTGAATGCTTAAATTATTTTGTTCACTTATTTTGCTGATTTTGATCTAGAAATGTTTAGTATACGAAAAGAGAAGAAATCAAATAGGAGCTAGTTTTCTTTTTGCTAAATAAACCAGACATGATGTTCATGACCCAGATGTGAAGCAGATGGAGCATTTATCATCCTACAACAATTTAGATCAGATTTTTACTATAAGTTGAAATTATTTCAATAAGTATGTTGTGAAATGTGAACAAATAAATAGAAGCACACCTTATCATCATTACACATCAACAGGCCGCAAAATGCTGACCAATGAGAATTAGGTATTTCAATATTCCCTCCATTAAATGATACTAATATGTAGAATATAATACATACAGTTAAGCATAAAAGTACTTTTCCTGGATTTGTGGACTAAACTGAAAACCGGTTTAACCAGCACACGGATTTGCTTGATTTTACAAATTTGCATGGTAAATCTATGATGACATCCTGTTGTGCAGGATGCCTAATTTATTAGGTACTTTATCTGCTTTATAAGCCCTCATATCTCCGGCCATCAGTTTGTCAGTACTGTACTGAATGACTTATGATCTCCAAATCTTTTATTTTTATTTTCATGGCATTAAAATTCTGCCATCCTCACTGCATAAAACATGCCAGCGTTCCTGCTCCTTTTAAGCCTGATGAAAGTGGTGTATTTCTAAGTGCTCAGACAAGGGCTTTGTCAAGGATTTGAGATCGGCTTGTTGTGACAACATAGCTCAGTCCCAGCAAGAAGCAGCGCTCAGATAAGATTAAATGGTGGCGTTCTCTTTTGAAACAAAGAGCTTTTTGATGAAGAAGTTGATGTTCACACCAACAGAAGCAAACAGAAAGATTACATTGTGTAACGTGAACAGATAAGCGGGCATTCAGACGTCTTTGGAGGAGAGCCTTGAACATGATCTACACTCCCACTCGCACAACACAGAGGTCAAAGGTCTTGCCGGTGAATATTCAGCATTAAACCTGGACCCCCCTGAGCAAGATGCTCATGAAAGTTTGATGGAAATACACTGCTTTTATTAAAGCCCTGCAATGATCAGTATATTTCAAGGTAGGATAGAGAAGAACAAATGAAGGACGAGATAACTAGGCTTTACAATCCCACTGAGTTTCCATCCTGAACAACAGCTGCTGTGGATACGCATTGTTAAGCAGCAAATGATAAAGCTGCATTATGAGAACTGAGGAATAGGCACCTGTATAAATGCGACCGGGAACAAACTACGGCAAAGATTTCCTCTCTTTTTGGATAGATCGTATTTTACGCAACCTTTCACCCAGTCTATTATTCAGCTATCATCGTATCAGTTTCTGTCTCAGGCTCTGCCTCAGCAAGTCTTTCTTGTGCAGGCAAATGCGTTGAGTGCAGTTGCTCAACAATGCTTCAGGCGCACCTTAGAACTGACAAAGTCTGAGCTTTCATAGGGTTCGGTGTCGATCATGCCACCCTCGAAGCGTTTGAATCGAACCCAAAACATCAACGGAAATAACTGACTGATTTTAATCAACTGCACCGCTGCATATAAGGACTTGGTTTAATTTAAATAGCTACTGGTTTTAATGCATATATATATATAAAGCTATAACAAAATAGATTTTTTATTAACTACAAGGTAGCTGTGGTCTGCCTGTAGACATGTTACAGCTGCTACTGCAACTTTATGTTAATATAAGTGAAAGGAACACTTCTGCTGTAGAATTGTACTCAAACACTTTTTTGACACAAAAACTAGAATATTAAATAAACTACCACTACAAATGTAAAGGTTAAGGGAATTTATTTCAAATTGATAGTTTTATTAATTAAGGAACCATTTAATTTAATTCATAGTGATTGCAAATATATTTATGTTACAAAATATTTTTATTTTTAATTAATTAATTAATTAATTTTGTGTACATGAAAGAATCACAATTAGTTTTTTTTTTTTTTTTAACATTTTCTTCTTATTATTATTATTTCTTATTACTTTATGACATAATAAGTGTTTCTTGAGCAGCAAATCGTGATTTCTTAAAAATGATGGGACAAAAATTCAACCCTGCATCACAAGAAAGAAAGAAAGTTATAATAAATAGTATTATATAAGTAAGGAATGATATTGCATAATATTGTTTTACTGTATTGTCTTCTCATTTGTAAGACTTCTATCAAAATTATTAAAGTAAAAAAAAACAACAAAAGCATGTCAGAGTGATGTTTGTGTAGTCAACAGGTTTAGCATTTATCTAGTTTGTGCAAGAAAACTAGCTGTAAACAAAAAAAATAACCCAAAGCAGGAAAAACACATAAGAAATTCTTAGAAAAATCTAGTGCACAAATGCAAATCATGTGGCCTTTTTCTCACGAGTATGTTGTATTTGTGTATGATGATACTGACTATTGGCATTTAGAAATGTCAGCTATATTTCACAAGTCTCCAGAAAGCAGCAGCGCTGGGTTGTCAGCACAGCTTTTACTAATGCAGGGATTCTTAGATTGTGATATATTGTCATCTGTATAGAAATCTCTTCTCGACTGAAATGGCAAAAACTCTTGGTGTATTTTTTAAGCAAGTGCCCTCAGTGTAGCGTAACGCTGAAGGCGCCTACACGTCCCAGCAGCTATGATATTTTAAAGAAACACAGACAAGTGAACTTGTCAGGGAACCTGGTGTATTATGTTATTAAAGTATTGTCATGCATGAGATCACAGGCAGAACGCAAGGCCGAGTGAAACCCTCATTCATTCCCGTACCTACAGGGTGCATCTGTGCGAGTTATGAGGTAACATTATCACTCTGGGAGAAGCGTCAATTGTTTGCCTGACGTAGAGAGAGAGAGAGAGAGAAAGATGCTGGCTCTCCGTTTCACTTGCTGCGTTTGAGTAGACCATCTACAGATAAAGCATGGTGCAGGAGACATAACAGAGTTAATTGAATGTGACTTGGGCTTTACTTGTTTTCAGCATACTGAGTGTACAGTATATATAGTTATATAGTATATATAGTAGTAAAAAATGTGTTGTTTAAAAAAATGTATTGCATGGCCATACTTAATAACACAGACATGCACTGTATACAATAAAAGCCAAACGTTTGGAGTAATTAAGTCTTTTATGTAAATTGCCAAATGTAAAATAATACATCTATTTGATTATGTTGTAAAATATTCTTATTCCTGTGATGCAAAAATACATTTTCAGCATCATTGGTAACAACTTTACAATAAGTGTGATTTGTTAATGTATTCAATTACATGAACAATGCATTTATTACACTATTTTTTCATCTTTGTTAATGTTAGTTAATGAAAATACAGTTGCCCATTGTTTATTCATGTTACTTCACAGTGCATTAATGTTAACAAACACATCTTGTGATTTTAATAATTCATTATTAAATGCTGAATATAACATTAATTAAGATCAATAAATGCTAGTATTGTTCCTTAATGTTTACTAATGTTGTTAACTAATGTTAACTAGTGAATCTTATTGTAATTATTATAAGTCACTGCATCATTATCATATTTCTCATGTGCTGATTTGCTTCTTGATTATTATCAATAATATTGATGCTCAACAATTAATAATTAGTTATATCATTCTTATTTATTTATTTGTAATTCTATAATTAATAGTTCTTTTTACTATGTTGAAAAGAGTTTTTGCAGCTTAATATTTTTGTTAACGTTTTTTCAGGGTTATTTGAATAGTTATTATGAACGATACTTACTTGAAATATTCAATTTAAGAATGAACCTTGTGTAACAACATTAATATACATAATTATACACTTGCAATGCAAGAGTTGGTGACATAAACAGTGATAGTATATTTGCTAAAAAGTACAAATATTTTTAGTTAAAAAAAAAAAAATAATATCAATGCCTCTCTTGCTTTTCAGTGATTTATCTAAATTATGTTTATATGGAAGGCTAATTTAGACACATTTACAGACAATTTAAACAAATTCTCTGTGAAGGATATTCATTGGCATACAATACTGAACAGCAGAGAGCCAAAGTAATGTTTTCCAAACACTTAAGGCAATCCACAGAAGTATCTCAATATGAGAAGAGAAAAATCAATACAGGAATAGAAAAGGTACACTTAAGATGTACTTGTGTGCCAGTCATTCAGCTTGTTTGGAAAAGACATTGATGTCTGTATAACCACATCCATCCTCATCTCAAAATCTATAAGCAGCAATCTCTGGGAAAATACTCCAACAACACTTTCTACCGTCATAGCGACAGAGGCTTATCTCTTGTTGAATATACACACCATATCTCACAGCATTCATCTCTATATACGGAAAAAAGCGTGTGTGTGGTTAAGTGCTCTTTATTTAAAGGGCTCATATGATGTTACTAAAAAGAACATTATTTTGTGTATTTGGTGTAATGCAATGTGTTTATGATGTTTAAGTTTCAAAAACACATTATTTTCAACATATTGTATACTATTTTTTCTACTTAGTCTCCTGAAACAGGTAGATTTGTACAAAGATCATCGTTCTAAAACAGCGAGCAGTGCACTGAGTGGCCGATTATCCAGTGCTTATTATTTAATAAGGAAACGTAACTTACTTAAATGAGTCATACAAACCCAGTTTTCCACAAGCTAACATGATACTTTAGGGTCTTAATGGATAGTTTGTAACATAGATTTCTATAAAAATTCTCAAAGATAGTGTTTAAAACGCTCATTTTCCCCTGTCAAAAACAGCTCTTTAGAAATCACTCTGTTGTGTTTACTTCCCCTTTAAATCTTCACGAGCTCCGCTGACCACGCCCCTCTTTTCTGAGGCGCGCTTGGAGGATCTTTTTTAGTCATATTCATAGTGAAACTTGCTAATTAGCACATTATTAGGAAAGGTGATTTGCATGTAACCCTAACCCTTTCCCTTCAGAACCAAATGTAACATTAACGTTAATCCTCCGAGACTACTGCTATGTTCATTAATACATTCAACAACAAAACACCTCAATCTCTTAGGAGTCTTGCTTGTCTCTGCATCTCGGCCTGATGACGGCTCACTCAGGAGCGGGTCTGAGGTAAGACACCAGTTCAGTCCATGTGACACGCTGCTGTCAATCAACTATTGTGGGAGTGGCTTCTGTCTGTGTGACGCCACACCGAGACGCATTTGAGAATGGCTTGAATTCAGAAGTGGCAACTTATTTTTATTAAATCACAAGAAAACTACCTGTGAATCTTTATCATTGTAGGGTGGTTGTGTACACACACTCCCAACACACATTACAGTTCAAACAGCTTGAAAAAGTGCATGTGGCACCGGATGACCCCTTTAAGAGTGCTGCAGTGATAGAAAGCATGGATTTATACAGCAGCTCTATGAACAAAGACTAGATGACCTACTTCAGACATGATGTCTTAATCGGCGAGCGAATGAAGCACAGGCCACAGATATAGTATTAAGACAGACAGACAGACATCAAAAAATAAATCTATCATTTGTTCTCTAGCACCAACAAAACAACGGCTTTCCCTTTTAACTGTTTATACTGGACCATTTCCTTTTTTCCTAAGCACTGTTTGTGTAACATCAGACAAAGCACAGAAATAAATGCACTGACACAAAAACAAAGATCGCAGTTTCTCATGTGATAAATTCTGCATATTATATATATATGGCCATATGCTATTAGCATCGAGCCTCTCTTTCTCTTGCATAATGCAAACCAGAATAAACAATAACACAAAGTGTATTTATCGCTTATGTATATTGTGTATCATGAAAATACACAAATTCCTCCAGAACATGCATTCACTGACACAGGCCAACAAACCAGTGATTGACATGTGTAAAAGCAGGCTTGTGCACCATATTTCAACCCAAATCGAGGGTATAAGCTATAGGGCATGAGCTGTCTGAAATGCTTTTACAATTATGGAACATTTTTCAAAATAACTCCTTGTTCCACAGAAGAAATACATGACACGAGGGTGAATAAAAGACAATTTTCATTTATGAAAGTTTATCTGAAAAATAACACTTGAAAAATAATCAGCCATCCTATAAAAAACACTCTCACACTCATGTTGTCCCAGTCCCAAAACCTCCTGCACGGGAAATGCATTAAGGAGACAGTGATGTCATGCTGTGGATCGATATGATGGAGGTCTTAATGCAATTCAGCTGGAATGGCACACGCAGCACTGAAGGGCATATTTGACTGCAGCTGCAGTGTTTCCTTTATTAACACACACACACACACACACACACACACACACACACTACAGACTGTCAAGTCTGGGTACACACACACACTTAGCCAAATGTTGTCATGTGTTCTGGTCGGGGTCATGTATCTGAGTGCAGTGGCCTGATTGCTTGATGATCTCACCTCAAAGGTCTTCAATAAAAGAGAGCAGAGAGAATGGCCACTGCGTGTGTGTGTGTGTGTGTGTGTGCGTGTATCAGCATGTGGGTTTGGCGTCTTAATACACCAGTGTATTAAAAATTGCATGTAATCCAAAGCACTTTGTTCAGCCATGACTATAAAAGACACTGTTTATGTCAAACGCTCTCTCTCGCTCTCTTACTTGCTCATCATAACGTCACCTAATTCAAATATTTATTAACATGTTTGTCACGCTAGCCAAAAAACCAGTGCACATCTGTGAAACAGAGACTGTGTCCAAGTAAAACGGACAGAACGAGCAAAGAACAAAATTAAATAGAGGCTCTTCTTGTTGGCTTTGTTTCAACACAAAGGCAAATTAACTCAAATTATGACATGGGAATCAACTAAATAGAGCTAATTTAATTGAACACAACTGTGATCTTAGCATGCTGCTAAGCTAACATATCCAATTAGCATATGAGACAAACCGCACACTCAAATAATAAGCATATCTCCTACTTTAAATTAAATTTAAACTATTTTAATTACCACGTTTTAGTATTCAAAGACTAAATCTGCCTTTTGGTCAACTCCTCTACTATCTAGGATAATTCACAGAGCTTTTCACAGTGCAGTGATGTGTGATTTTTCCAAACACACTATTCAAGGCAATTTGTAATAATATAATGTTTCGGCAAATTTGTGGATAATTCATATGAACACAGTTACAGTTAAGTTTATGGAAATCATACTTTTTCATACAAATTCCCCTTGTACTATAGATACGTTCTCTCTTACAACATCTATCTTTTATCTTTCTGCAAGGAAAACTGTAGGTGGAGTGGTGGAGGTAACTGGAAATGACCTTCGGGGAGCAAGACGAGCAGGGTTGATTCTGTCTGGGCTATAAACATTTTCAAGAGGGGCGGCTGATGGTCTTTGTCATCGTCCTCAAAAGAAATCTCGTGCCCTGCCATTTGAAAGCACCCTTTCTTCAACCAGTGGCAGGGGAAGGCATGGCTGTGTCAAATCATTCTTCCCTGCACCAAAAGCCAGCTCTCAACTCTCACAAGCCTTGAGCCAAGAGACATGAAAAGACCCTCTCAAAAGAGCAGGGTTACAGTGCAGAGCGCCAGGGCCTGCTAGAGGTCTTCATTGACCAGCACAGCAGACAACAACAATGACTGTCTGTGACTCAAAAACACCCTCCCCCTTCTTTTACGGCTGGCAGATTTGCGTAGTCCACAGCCCCCAGCAGACACACACACACACACACATCTGTAGTCACAATGCCTGCCTCTTCTCATAGCCCCCACAGGACCTTCTGTTTGAGTACATCTCTCAATAGCCTGGTTATACCAGCAGCCAAATACCCACCTCCAAATAGTACATTCACACACACAAACAGCCGTCTGATAACCAGTCACAGCTGGCACTCAGAAAAATACGTAGGCACGTGAGACGCTTCCCATCAAAATTAGGTTGTGACTCACAAACGTGAAAAACTGAGACCAAAACAACCTACTATCATCATGTTAGCATTTGGAATTATTGAAGAAAACGAGGGGGGGAAAGAGGCAGAAAGCTAACAGCTATTCATGCTTGTATATCTTTAACTGTATATTATGAAGATCTTCACAAAAACATGACAGGAGATCATGGAAATCTTCAAGCAAGTCTGTAACAGGAACTAAGACGCAGATACTCTCATTTCCTTCTTTGTCATTACAACTCGTGCAGAAACACGAACCTTAGCCTTAGAATAACAACAAACTGAGAATCCTGAGATCTAGGGAAGTGAACAAACACATGGACTGACATCGGTTATCTTTCCTTGTGTTCTCAAACCCATGTGCAAGCTAACTGTAGCTAAAGCAAAGTTTGTTTTTATAGCTGATATTATCTTTTTGCATTTACTGTAGGCCAAGACTTGTAACGCAGAGGTGAAAAACAGCCCGAGGGCTTTAACCACAACCCTGTTCCAAACACACTCAGTCTACGTACGGCTTTGTACGGCTCTACAGAACGTAAACAATAGAGCTGCACGATTCTGGATAAAACGAGAATCACAATTTTTTTTTTTTTTTTTTTTTTTTTTAAAGATTTACCCCATGATAAAACATCAGTTAAATAAGACAAGAAATTTAAAATAATGCAAATAAACTATTTATTTTATATTTTTTTGATGTGACTTTTGTATTGTTTAGTAATTATATTAGTACACTGATGTGAGACATTCAGACTGATAAACAAATAGATTAACGTAATATAGCCTATTCAAGCCTACTGCATAACAAGTTGTTGTTCAGCCTTTCCCTGTACAGCTTTGACCAACTATTGACCAAATATTCCTTTATACTGGCTGAGCTTTCACTCTTGTCATGGGAAAGGATGAAGCTGATTGGTCGGTTCTTGTCACATGACCTGTGGACCACTTGCGGCAAGCTGAAATGCAGCTGGAAGAAATGAGCGCAACACTTCCATTGTTAGCGTGCAAAATGCGCATCTACATTAGACATAATGGACTTGAGCGCGCAAAAGACGCTACATGTTAACGGTCCCTAAAAGCACAGTCGGCACACGCTGCTCCTGCTCTGCATACGCAGGCTTCTGTCCGCACTCATCCACGATTAAGTGTACTACCAAAGTTGCGCGGACGTGGATGTGATCTTCTTAAATATCTTAAAGAGAGAACTCACCCCAAAATGAAAATTCATTGGTTCAATTATAATTTTATGAAGCTACGAGAACAGTTTATGTACACATAGGGAAATATGTTTTAACAAATAAGGAAATTATTCAACAATTTCTAATTCTGCTGTTCTTATTTTTTGTTCTGAATATTAACAAAAGTCTTATGGGTTTGGAACTAGGCCTACATGACAGAATTTTCATTTTGAGGTTAGCCATCCCTTTAAAACTGCCAAAAACCAGTTGGCAAACCAGCTTTATTTCAACAAGAATGTTTTTCTGGGTTGTAGTTTTTCTTCCTTTCTCATGTACAGGCACATGCATGCCATTCGATAAGCAGCGCCATCAGGACAACAAATCTTTTACAAAAACAAACCCCCAAGGGCAAGCACTGCTATATGAGGACACATCTGTTGTGGCACATTCTGCATTTTATATTTTGACATGCACAAAGCTGGCTAAAAACTTTATCAGATAATTGCTAGTGGAGCGGCCTGTGTTTCTTGTGCTACCTGAATACTGTGGGGTGTGGCGACCCTGTCTGTGCTTGTATATCACAACCCGAGGGAAGAACAGAGACGATAATGCGTTTGCGTAGCCTAAACAGAGTTCTGCAGAACATAAACACTAAGAAGGAAGAAAAATACAGGAAGATATGTGGGTTTTTTCTAAGGGTATTTTGAGGGTGTTAGAGCTGCTGAATCAGGGACTTTTATTTGTTACCATAACAGGCCTGACGGCTGACGGAAAAAGTAAAGTTTCAGAGGACTGCTAAACACACTGGCCTTCCTCCACTGTGGGCCGGTTGCTGCTTGAAAGTGGTGGTGATGTGTATGTGGGAAGACCTTAAAGGTATTTTGACGATGAAAATATCCACCCCTGAGTGTGTGAGTCATTTCACATGTGTAACAGACAGCTGGAACAAGCAGCTGTTCTAACATACTGCACACACACAGCTCCGTTCCATTGCGCTTCAACTGTACTTTGTTGCAAGTCCTGCATTTGTTATTTTAGCATGTTTTGCATTCAAGTCAAAGTATAACATGAGCATGTTTCGAGGGGGTTTTGCGGGGGTCATGTGACACGCAGTAGCCACAACCGTACTTTTTATTTCTTTCATTCGGAACATTCCCAGATGCATTAACTATTAGGAAATATCTTCTTACCTTTATAAATGATGTTGTTCTATAGTGTGCAATGGCCAAAGTAACCTAATAATCTAATTATGCATAAAAACCTGTCTGTTTAATAAATTAACAGATATGGGTGTCATGCCATGACATATTTTTAATGTGACTGACTTAACATTTAATGTAAATTTAACACTGAAATTTAATCATAACACTTGCATTGCACAGAAATAGAGCAAAGAACATTTACATTTTCGCAGTCTACTCTCAAAAACAGTAAAAATCACTGGAGCCGTTTATACTATGAAATTAATATCTTACAAATTCATACACACATCTGCCGTTGTTTCTGATGAGAGAATTCACCAGAATGATTCACCACAGAATGGCTTTTCACTCACTGATCTCTACATTTAGAAAACAGATACACAACCTTGGCTACAGATCAGGGTTTTTGCAATGCTTCAAATTAACATGCTACTTCCAGCGTCACAAATTGTCAATGTATAAACTTGTACCCACAAATATGACTGCGCTTGGTCACTTATGCCCTCAAAATCTGCCATTATAACTATCCTTATATAGAGGTTTGCTATTGATGGGTTCTAACTGATATGGAACACTCTACATAGACAGCAATAATGCAAATAAATAGCACTATTTAGTGAAGTTAGGATGTTATGCTAAGCTAACAGTGTGATACTCTAGAAATGATTTAAGATGCATTACACGCATAAATATTAAGAAAAATTGTTTAATTATCGAACTATTTTTTTATATACTGTATGTTTGTTTATAGGGAGTTTGCACAGTGTTGGTTGCAATGCATTCTGGGATTGTCTTTCTCTGCAAAGCATAAATGTGATACTGCCTTAAACCTCTAGACTTGCACTGCACTTCCACAAATCTTTGCAAACGGCTGCCTTTTAGCTAAAATCTTGGCAAAAATATGCATGTGGATTCAAAGCTTTCTTCTCTCCTTTTGCCCTCTCTTGGTTCTTGCACAACAGCTGGTTTTTGAATGCATCTCACTGACTTTAAATAAGCTTGAGGTCAGTGGTCCAAGACTGCCAAAGGCTTAACTAAACAGAGGCTCTCATTTAGGCCTTTGAGGCTAACAGCGCCCTGCAAGATGACATTTGACCTTCTGCAATGTTAATAATTCAGAGACTCAATCCCACAATGGATTGGCTATCTGGTTTATTACCATTTCACAGCACTTTAGAGAAATGTGTTGTCCAAGCAGGGGGCAATTTAAAAAGTGTAATTTATGTGGAAAAACACATCCAGCATGAAAATATCCATATAAACGTTTCTGGCAGGCGAGTTCGTAATTGTTAAACTCGGCAGCACAAAGATTCGAGATTTTTCGTTTTTTTATATCTCTTTTCACAAAGTGCAATCCAGCAATCATGCACACTTGTAATAAATAATGGCTGTGTAGTTTGTGAAAGTATGGTTAAGTATGATGACAACAACTGGCCATCTCTCAAGCTTTCAGCTTTCTAAGCCAGTGGTTATTGCTGATAGACAGAACTGCTGGATCCGACTCAAACTTGACACCCTTCTGCTGTGCGTCAGTGCTCAGACATGCCATGAACACACCTGTCACGACTGCTTCAAAACACAGGGAAAATCAATGTAAGTGAATCAGCACTAAGGCAAAAAAAAGCATAAACACATCTTCACATGCAAGCGAGCAGAGCTGCTGGAACAAAGACACGCTCACTTAGCTCCAGTCTCTTCCAGGAAAACAGCACTTCCAGGCTTTGTTGCTACAACACTTAGATGGTCTAAAGCCTCTCCCTAAACAGGCTCCAAAACAATTATCACAAATGCTGACATGCACGAACATACTTTTCTACAATATGTATGACTGTAAACATTTAAAACATAAAAATGCATAATATAGCTTTAAAAAAACTGAAAATGTAACATATATACTTCAAATAAGCTTCTTGCATAACATACAGAAAGCACACAAACAATCTGTCTGTGTTGCCGTTTTACTGCAGGGCTCAACACGATAAGGTCAGAGATAAGAGATCAGGGCAGAGGCCAATAATCATCAGCCGTACATTGATACATCATAAAGAAGCAGCGTGTCATTGAGGCTATATAATGTTCACAAACACGATCACATACACATGAGGGGGAAACAATGTCCCTGTGTGCTTGCTGATCAGTTATTTCCACCTTTGCGTGGAATTTAGCACATTTTCTGCCACACACACATATAAGAGAACTAAAACTAACCTTATCATGCATTTGTCCACAACATAGGCTCTCTCTTTAAAAGCTATTTTTATTCATTACTTTCAAACTACTATGGTATATAATAACCTTTCACCCTTGCACATAATTTATTACAACAAAAGCTCAAAGTGGCTAGTGAAAGGGGTCAAGTAAAATACATTTTTTGGGGGATGGGATTTAATATATATAAAGAAATACAAAAATAAATAATATTATATATATATATATAATATTATTTATTTTTGTATTTCTTTATATA
>JAUCMT010000088.1:5928295-5944847 GCA_032357475.1 Enteromius thamalakanensis
TAATATTATTTATTTTTGTATTTCTTTATATATATTTATACATTTTATAATAGATCATTATTTTACATATAATTTATACATAATATATAATTATTTTATATATAAAAGAACAAGAAATTGCGAACAAATCAAACACAAAATATATTTGTGTACTGTGTAAATTTTTTAGTATGTATATATATATATATATATATATATATATACATACATACATACATACATACATACATACATACACATACTCATACAGTATATACTTTGAAAATATATGTATTTACATATATATATATATATATTAGATACATGCATGCTTGTGTTTTTATATGCAAAAAATACATATAAATATATAAATACATATGTATTATTTTTTATTATTATTAAATATTATTTTGAATGTGATTACTCTGAATGTGATTAATCGCAATTAATCGTTTGACAGCACTAATATATTATATACATTATAGATTATTGTTCACTGGTCCTACAAAAGTCTCCAGCAATGACTGATTGTATATATATATATATATATATATATATATACTATATACATAATAGTAGCAACCGAATTTTTAACACCGACATTTTAACATTGTCAGATCAGCACATGATGGCACACCTATCTGCCGCATGCACCATACATACAACAAAACCAATCTGTAGTCAACTGCAGACCAGCAAACAGCTCTTACACAACAGATTTAATGCTTCAGTCACCATAGTGATGTACAATCCTTGTGTAAACCGCAGAAGAAATGAATGGCTGCAGTAAGGGTGGAGAAGGGTGGTACAGTTAATAACCAGGGAATGGTTTACATCACTTACAAAAGACTATACAAACATCTCGAACAGATATAAATGACAACTGTTCTTCCTTTCTTTGTCTGTCTTCCTGCACCTGGTGTGCCGAATATAATGCTGCTATGACACGGGACACGAAAGTCACAATTAACATTAGATGTTGGTTATTTTTCACTGGTGCTACGAAAGCCTCCAGCGTTGACTGATTGGATGATAAAAAAATAAAAATAAAAACAGCCATCCTGAGTTGTCTTGTTTTTGAGGTCAGCATAAATTAAACAACGTTGCAAAGTTCTTAGCAGGTATTTGTATTTCTTTCCGCACGACCAAATGGATGAAAAAAATCACTGCCATTTCTTAGGGTCATGCTCTCTGCCCAAAATGACTAACGGGAAAGAGAAAATCTCCGGATGGAGTGACTGTTCTCAAATGGCAGACATGAGTCATAAAAGGATGAACAAACCCAAATTGGAACCAACAGCTGAAACGTGCAGAATTTTGTTATGATCATCAAATCGGTCCCTCAAATCATGGGCCTGTCTTTAATTATAATCAATACAGAAAAAAAATAGTTGAAGAAGCAGCTAAATTTAAATTTCTTCCTGTTAAAGACAAGAGTATTGAGGCAGATGTACAGCTTTTAATAAACAAATCAATTTAATGAAATTAATAAATAACATTTAATTTTTTCAAACACACAAAATAGCACACGCACCTGACAGAAAACTACAATATTTGTTTACATAGCCAAATTATGCCACATGTAGCAGGCAAATATCAGCATTAATATGATTAAGTAGTATAAAGGAGGATAATATCATTTAATCACTGCTTAATGGAACAATTTATAAAACATTGTGTTATAAAGGTATAAACTAATTGATATTTCTGTGCATTTGATACAAAGAAAACATAACAAATAATAAAACTAATAACATATTGCTTAATACATAACAGCTGTTCATTTATTTTCAGGAAGGCTATAATATTGAACACATAATACCCCCAAAGGTTATAGGTTTTCCATCATGATTTTTCACTCCCACAAATCATAAATATGTGGGTTTCATTCTAGCTTGCTTACATGCTCATATGGTTTTGCTCCAGTTTAGACTGACAGCACTGAATTTGCTGATGTACTTAAAAACAAGCTGAGAAGAAACTGTCCTTGGCCACCTGAGGACACACTCACACCTATTTCTATTATATTGTTTGCGGTACATACCTCTTTTTCTCCCTTCTCCGATTTCCATTTCAACAAGCTATTTGGCACGAAACTGGAAATACCTCTTCATACATGCTTTTGATGCAATCCCGTAGAGGACTGGTGAGTACGTCTGAAACAAGGCCTCTGTCCCTTAGAGATGGACGAGTGAAAAAGCCCATCAACACCTGCAAAGCTATGTTCTGCTACTGCTAAACTAAACGTTAGAAGCAAGAAAAACAGTTCTGTCAACAACAAATAACTCTCTTTCCTGTAAAACAAATGCACAGTTTATACATACCATGACGAAAGCCCTTTGAAACGCTTATATTTGCATCAGTTTATATATATATATATATATATATGACTGTTTAAAAATAAAACTCACCTGTGTTTTAGCACTTAGCTTGTGTTTGCACGTTATTATTTTTGATTCTTTCTGTGCTGATACATCGGTGACGCCAGAGGGTGGCGACAATTAGCTTTTTGAGCGAGTCATTTTCTGAACCGATTCGATTGTTCAAAGTGAGTCATTGAATCAGTTAACTGATTCACTTAGAAGTTTTAAATGTTAAATTAATGAAACTAACTGGTGGTGGTGCTTGTTTATCATTTAGTGTTTCTATAAAAAGCGGCGCTGCTATTACGAATTCTACTACTAATATCAATATTAAAAGGCACTAGTATTAATGTGCTGCTGGGTTCATGAATATTAATCACGTAGTATTCGTTCGCTCGAATTGATTTGCTGAAATCAAAACAGGGATAGGTGAGCACCAGCCAATAAGCGTCATTAGTGCATAAGTCCCGCCCACTACCAGAGAAAGTTCTTAAAATTGAGGAATGCTAAAAGAAAGCTGTTATTTTGACTGGAAACTACTGCAAAGAATATCGTTTACATGTATCGCGTCAAATCTGCATGTTGTGAAAGACGCTTTATCTTTCTTTGGGTGTGTGAGACAAAGCGATGGCGACCCGTGTGGGCCCGATTTACGTGGGCTGTTGTATAATGGCAACAATAGCTACTTTTGTGACACTGCCTAAATATTCTATTATGCCTAGCAATATTTTGTTTAAAATATGTTAAATTTACTGCTAACGTTACCTGTTTAACGCTGTATATAAAGCACTCAATGGCCTACCCAATATATTAAACTGTTTTTATAAATTAAAACTCAATTTATAAATAATCATGACTATAAGCCTAAAGGTGTCTGTTACTCGAAAAGCAAATTTACAGACTGTAATTGTCAGAGTACATACTCCTGAGGTGAAATGTGATTCGTACTGAAGCGAAAGGAGAAATTTAAATAGCTAAAACAACATACAGCACAGCAGCCATGTCAGCGCAGCCGCAAACACAATAAAACAGAATATGCAGTTGTTTTTCAGTTGGTTTCGACAGCCTAAAATATTCCTGTAAATTTCTGTGTGATGCACTGTAGATTGTGCCAGACCCGTGAGTAAGAGATGAGCTCAGATGCTTTGTGTGCATGTGAATTTGTTGATTAACATCAGTTCAGGATCATTTACACGCGATAAACAACTCTAATGTGAACCAGTCCGGCCCAGAGCTGTGGTTCTGAAACTCTCACGCATACATCTCCATACACACCCCTATGGTATACATAAATCCCAAAAGGACTCAAACAACGCCTCGTTGCTTACATTACATAACACTCAAGGACACAGATTAATTTAAGATCAAGAAAAAGCTAATTTCCCATCACATAAGGCTCCATATTCACCTTTCAGTGAATATGGAGTCTATGGACATATTGAACATCTCACTATTCAGACTGTGATAGGCAGAGAAAGCTGAAAGAACTTGTTTACCTCACACTTTCTCCACACAGCAGTGCTGTTATACACAGCGGGCACAGAATCGTTTTACAGCCTGATTCTTTCCCAAAGGGGAATTTACGGAGGCATCATTTCCCAAAAGCTATAATTATCCTTCTACTGCAGCAAATAATGATGAAAGAGAACAAGAAGGAGAGGAAGACGGAGCAATACTCCAACAAAGAATAATGAAGGCCTACAATTGCAAACAAAGCATCCTGGAAAAACTACTACAGCATTATCGGTGTTAGCCAGAATGGGATTCATTCATGTTTGTGTTTATGTAAACATAGTTGATTAGCTCCTTTTTAACTGGTTAGCTTTTTTTGGTTTGTTTGCATAGAAATGCTGGATAGAAGTGGATTAAATGTCCAAAATGTGCATAACATGCTGTCACGTCCAGAGATATGGCAAGATTAGTTGACAGCAACATTGCTAACAGTGGCTTACAGTAATGTAAGGACTTTAAGGTTCACAGGACTTTGAAAAAGACTCTAAGATTTCGTTTTCCATGTGGAAACAATTTAATGGTCTCGCCAGCCACCAAGTCAAACCACGCCACAGCACTTCCCAACCTGCCCCAAAATTATCTCCAGTCTGGGTCTGCAAACAGCAGCCTGCAGCCCCCCTTAAACAGAGCTTCAAACTCATTCACTTTCAACCTACAAACACAAGAAAGATGGCAGCCATTAACAGCAACATAAATCACATTTAAACCATAACACACCGTTTCCAAATTATAACATTCACATTAAATCAAGGGTAAAAATATTATAATGGCAGAGATTGACTTTATCTGTTAAGGGTAAAAAAGTACACATACAGTATATGTAAGAGGGAGTGTTGTAATGTTCTGAATGGAATACTTATTACTCGTAGCATGCATACTACTTTAATAAATAGATACTGTGTATTGTTGTCATACCTTACCTGAGATATCTAGTATTAAGTACAGTCTGTTCTTCTGCATACTGCATATTTAAGTAAATGTGGTCATCTGGGTACATGTAAAATTTGCATAGTGTGTACACAATACACACTACGTATTGCAGTAGCAGTAAAAATCGAATGCCAAGTCACAGGGACATAGGGTTTCCATTAACATTTTTTTATGTAAACTGGGACACTGCATAAAGAAACCTGGATGGATAGAGATAAAAATAGGTTTGCACATACAATGGAACCAGAGGCATATTTTAGCAAATGTGATCATATGGGTATTCCACTCATACAGCAAATTTGCATACTGGGCACACAATACATATTAGGCACTGTAGTGGTTTTAACGTACATGCTATTCTGAATATATAGGACAGCACAAGTCAGGTTTCCGTTTACATATTTTTATGCAAATTGGGATTTTGCATAAAAATAATAGATGTATTGGCAAACTCTGGCACATTTACATGATGGACATAAGTGCTCATGTTAATGGATGGGCATTGTCCCTTTTAAAATAAAAGAATGTGAATTAAATTTCCAAAATTATTCAACACTCTTAATTTTCAACACTCTTTCCATGCTGCATACTGAAAACTTGCATACTTTGCACATTATTAAAGCTATATATTGCCTCAATAGTAAAAAAAAAAGGTTTTTCCAAACATAGCACAAGACTAAACTAACTGCTGGGCCACTGGCATGTTGACATTGAGCGGGGGAGTTAAACGGCAGGAGGAGGTATAGGAAAAATATACGTTCAACGAGGAGGAGTGAGATCGCATGGATGGGAAGAAATGACGGGGTGCAGCTCCAGGTTAAAATCACACACCTGGACCTCCTCATAGAGGTGTAAGCTCAAGTCACACAGATGCTCTTTTGTGTGAAACCTCTGAATTCTGACACGGGTGTGAGAAAACATTCACTACTTTGGGTGTTTGGGCCTCTGCAATATATTTCTACAGTTCTCTGTACACTAGCAATCCAGTTGTTTTCAATTTACTAGTTGTTATGAGAAGATGGTTATCGCAGAGATTAAAACAACAGTGCAGGACTGGCAGAATCTGACGCAAATCTTATCGCAACCCTATTGCGGCTAACAGAGTCTATTTCCTGGGCGGAAAATAGGATATTTACCCAGTCCCATCATGCACTGCAGACTGCAACAATGCAAAACACCCTGTAAATGTGTTACACTGGACCTCTGAAAGGGGATTTCCTGCTATGTTATGCTGGGAATTTATGCTGAACTATTTTGCACACAGCCTTTCCCTACTTTTTTTTTATTTTTGAGAATGTCTGAAAGTAATGCAAAAAGAGAAGTAAACACACAGTAACACAATGATATAAACCATCATGAACTATCTCTAAATGCTGGTAATAGGAGATCCAGTAATCTTAATGTATCATCCACAATGAGCATTTATACAGCCATATAACATCTGTAAATATTAGAACAAATGCTGTCTGTCGCCAGTCCAACCCACAACACAAACATAAATTTTCGTAAGTGCTTTTCATGGAATACAATTCTAAAATATCCCTTTTCTCGCTCCTAACTGCACAGAAGCAAGCCACAAAAAGACATTATGATAGGAAACATATGTAAAATAGCACCACAGTTTTGACAAGACTGTGGGCACGGTGTTCAGAACTTAAATGCAAAACCGTGACACCAAACTCAGATCAGTCAATTTTCAGTTTTTAGAGCTCAAATGTTGCGCGTGCATTAGCCTAGTTGCAAAAACTAATGTTTTTAATGTCATGCTATTGCCGTCAGTGAATCATGTTATGTTTGCATAGCTGTTTTTCTGAAAAAAATAATGCTACAACTAGTAATTGTACTCGAGAATGTGCGATCTGGGGTGAACTGCCTCTGTTTTTGCAGTACCCATCTCAACCACTACCTGTCAATCTTACATACTGCCCCTGTAAGTAGTATTCAGCTAGTCATGTAATCTCAAAATGGCCATGAGTGGGTCAGCTGCATTAAATATTTTTTTACCACTAATAGGAGTAATTAAAAAACAAACAAGGTTAGATGATAATTTAAGGAGCAATTAAATGACTGTCAATATAAAAGCCTAAAACAGTGCCAGGAGTGTCTTGCTAAGACAGTCATTTCAACAATGACCTATTTAAATACAGCTGTTGTACAAGATGACTAAATGCATGTAAAAATCTCTGCTAATGACACGGTCACCAGCCCTTTTGTTCTCAAACTACACCTAGTTTCTCTCAGGAAGGACACTATGGCAGATGACAAATCACCAGCTTTAATTGTAAAGGCAGGAGACAGGAAGATAAGACTGTTTAGTCTGAAATGTTTAACAGCTTGTGTGAAAACACCATTTAGATGCTGTCTTCCACAGATAAATGGCTTCCAGGTATTATTTTGAGGTGCTTTTGCAAAAACAAAACAAATTGAAGGAATCATGGCTGACTAGTTAACTTGTTTTTGTCTCTCTTTGTGGCACCAAACCGCTGTTAGTAGTTTCACTGTTGTCTTTTAGCTATGCCAGTAATCTCAGGGATATAACCTTAGTATATGGTGACTTCCCAGGCTGCCTCCTTCTCAGAAAACGGCTCATGACTTCAAATTTGTTATGAACTAAAAACCAGAAAACCCTTAATTTTGAGAAGTGGGAATTTTAAAGTATTTACACTCCAAGACTGCCTTCCCAGAGAGAACAGTAGAGTTGGTTTTTCCAAAATCCAGCAAAGAATATACACACCATGGCATGCAAGAAGACAGCTGACCATCCCGGCCATCCTGGGACCTCGCAGAATGTAGGAGGTGGTATGTAAGAAGAGGTGGTGGTGGGTTTACTTGGGACATGATAAAGGGGAGTACAACTAGGTTTAAGAAAGGGAGGTATTATATGAGCAAGTCTGGACAGGTCAACTGCAGACAGGCTAGCCTTACAGACCAGCTGGAGGTTAAATTTCACTCTCCCAGAATTTTGATTTGTTGCCAACATGTAGAACTAGTCAGATTGAATCTTTCTAGATCAACTTTGAATTGAACTGAAAACACTCCATAGAGAAATATGTGTGCAAAAGTCCAATATACAGCGGTCACGATGACCACTAAGATCAACATAAAGAGATGTTTCAAGTAATGAAATTATGAATCGTGACAGTAAACAAGTATTTTGAAGAATATAAGCAACAGTCAGCTTCCATGAAAGTTGATGCCTATATTCAACACTCTTTGGATAAGCCATCATCTTTTGTGTTCAGATGTAGTAATAAACTTAAACAGGTTTGGAACAGAGTAAATGACCGAAATAACATAACCGAAGTACTAAAGCGAGCAATGAGTTGGGCAACAGCGACCTCTTGTGTTCACCCCAAAACTCAAGACATGTTCAACCAGAAGATTGCAACGTCCACTCGATTAACCCTCGCTTTCACAGACTAGGCCTAGTCCTAGACTAAAATGCAAGTCTGGGCGGTTTCAAATGAAATAAAACTGCATTGACTGAGCTCAAAATATATCAGTGGTTTTTTTTTTTTTTCAGTCTCAAGGCGCAAACCAGTGACCGGTTGCATAAAAGGTTAAGACTAGTCTTAAAAGTTAGTCAGCTAAATTTGTCTTTAAGACCGGTCAGGATTTTTTAAATTCAGATACTTAATGTCTAAGATGAATAAAAATAAATAAATAAATTATAAATGGAAGCAGGCCCATTTATGACTAACTTAAAAAAAAAAATTCTAAGACTGAGACCAAAGGGTGTTAATTGTGTACAAGGATCGATGAAAACATGCAGACAAACCTCAGTTTCATGCATCCGATGTCAAAGATTACACCACTGTATTGTAAGGCGTTTTCTTGCACATCTTAAGAAAACCCTTTCAGCTTTGTCACTCCTGGCAAACCCAGTCTAACTAAGAATCAAATTCAGGTGAAATAAAGTAGTCCTAATCAACTGAAGACTAAACTTGAGACAAAATTTAGGGTCCGACTTTATATTAGGTGGCCTTAACTACTATGTCCCTAACCTTATCCATATCCCACCTCAATGGCAGCAGAAGAATTTTACAATACGATACGAACAAAAGTACATAGTTAAGGCCACCTAATATAAAGTGCGACCAAAACTAATTCTGTTGTTTAAACCAAGGTGAAAACCCTACACCTTTCTACTTTAATACCAACTTAGTAAGTTAGCAGCTGGTCAACTGTTTGAGTAAAGAGCACTTTCACAAATGACATAAAATCAAAGATGTGAACTGCACAATTTTTTTTTTTATTTCAGGCACAGGAGGGAGCAATTTTGGCCTAAACGCCTTCTCGGCAGAGTCAGTGTTCAAGTGATCACTCACAGTATTATTCCACAAACACACACAGATGAACACACATACACCCCAAAACCCCAACAAGGCCACTAATTCCCCTTTTAAAGTGCTCAACATGTCAAGTATTACCAGAAAGAAAGAAAATAAATAAATCCTCCTTTCTTGCAAAGAGATGCACGTGTTTCAGCATGAACCCAAACAAAACCAGAAAGGCACCATTTCCCAAACTTTTATATGGCTGGCAAACCCTCCCATCTCATGTAAAAAGAGAAAACAAGCCATTAAACACCAGAAGATGCTTCTGAATGTTAGGATTTCAATTTAGTGCAAACTAAATGCAGCTACTTTGGGTTACAAGTATGTGCATCCAAGTACAGTAAATATTCAAATCTGAAAATAAAGAAATAATATTTTAAATATGTTGATAATAAATAAAGAACCCTTTGTAAACTTTACCAGCAAACATCTTAACATTAGCTTTAACACTGACTTTGTACTACTGAACATGATCTTTCAAACATGCAATTGCACCATGCGTAACCGAAAGCGCAATAAAGTGCAGAGTAACTTCCAAAACACATTCGGAATGCCCCTTTCTCCCTCTGCGTGCCCATTTAGAGATCCTGGTACAGCAGGAAACCAGAGAAGGTGCTGTACTTCCAGCTGCTGCCATAGATGGCGCCGCGGTGCAGTCTCAGCCACACTTGGTCACCCTGGAACAGCTGAAGGACAGCATGATTACTGGCCGTCTCGTGATCCGGAGCACCGTCGTTGGCGTATGCGGACACCATCACCTCTTCGTTGCGCATGAGGTTGATGTATAGTGGTACGCTGATGGCCAGCTTCAGGATGTGGAAGATGAAGACGTACGCGCCGGCAGCGGGACAGGTGAAGCGTCCGGTGGTCGTATCGAACATGTCGCCGAGGTTGGTGTGCAGCAGGTCAAAAGCGATCGGTTGGTCCAGAGTTCCAGGGGCGAAGTTTGCTGTGCGGGCGGCAGAGAAGGCCACGCGGAGCTGGGCGAGCGGGTACACGTGTACGGGCATCAGAGTGTGCGGGCCCTGGGGCGTGATGGGCACTTCCATTGGTGGGATGGAGAGTGTGTCACTGATTCCTGAGTCAAGCGGATACGAACCCTCCCGGTCCGGGCTGCTCACCTGAGAGGAGTCACTCCAACCGGCTACAGAGGCGAGGAGATACAAAGACAGACAACAGAGTTAAGGATTTTACTTTGAGGTATTAGGAGTAGCCTGATTTCAGATGCTACTTAAAAGCTTCTGCAATTAAAAAAAAAAAAAAAAGTGTATTTATAAAAAATTAAAATAAATAAATGTATGTGTACGATCAATGGCTCAATACCACTGCTTCTTTGAGTTGCTGTGCCTCCACCTCGTTTGAAGCTTTGCTGAAAACCGTTCTCCTGTTAGCAAAAGATAAAGAAAAAAAAACATACCAACCAGAAAAATCACAAAGTAAACCAGATCCATCTTTAAAAAAAATATATATATATACAATATATATACACATTTTAAAAATTGTATGTTTATTTAACTAATATAAAACAGTAAACCTGATCGAGTAATAAACACACAAAATACACATAGGAATTACATTAATCAGTAAATCAAGCAAGCAAATCAGGCTTAAATAAAAACCTTACTCTGGACATATAAAAGGCAGTTGCAGGGTCTCTGTGTATTGTGTGGGTCTGGGATATGAAGCCCCCTCCTGGAGAACGCACATTCACTCTATAGGCATCATAACCACCTGTTAATTAGCCAAAAAAAAAATGTAAAAAAAAAAAATCCACATTTTACACTGAAGTACCAGATTGGTCAAGTTTGTGCAAGACAACCGTATACAGTGCATTGGTTGAGTTACAGACCAGAAATACACCTCTATAATGTGATGTGCAAACTGAAAGAAACAGAAAGGGAACGAGACCGAGGAAGAGAAAGGTACCTCTATAGCCACCAGGTGATCTGTATGAGTGACCCAAACCCCTGCCTGCACGCGTCATACCTCTCGCTGTACTGCGGGGGTAGCAGGACTGACCCAGACGAGATGGTGGCTGAGAGCCAGAAAACACGTGACCCCCTGAACTGACAGGACACTCCAGCTGGTACTGGCCTTCTGCGAAGACACACCAGAATAAGAAAAAAAATGCAAATTTAACTAGAATGCATAATAAAAGAGAAAAATGTTAATTCTTTAATACACATACATGCTCCGAATACAAATACATGCGTGCATGTTTCACCTATCTGTAGGTCATCTTCAGGTAGGTTGAGTTCAGGTGGTGTCTGGGTGCTTGCGGTGGAGTAACTCAGGGTTTTGGCGGAGGTGTAACTCAGATGCATGGACTCAGAGAATCCACTTTCATCTGACTTTATCCCTGAGCTCTCACCGATGGGCAAAGATGCCACATTAAACACCTGATGAGAAGGGGGAGGAAGCTGGAGCTTTAAGTGAACTACTTCAGCTTCGGGTAATATACGTTTTGCGTCAATGAAATAAGATGTTAGGGACTTGATGCATGAGGACAGACATTATATGCTCACTGAGTGAATGTTGTGGAAGGCGTTTTCTGCACTGATAGATCTGTGACTGGGTGGAGTGGAAAATGTTGGGGCAGACATGGTGGTTGATACTCCATTGCATAACGTCTGCTTTCCTGTCTGACATACACAAAGTTAAAGTCACTCTCAAATGCATGAGATATGTGGCACCACATCCCGTCTCCAGAGAAAGTGCATGAGACATTCCTAGTTAATTATTTGTCTGTCTATATACCTGTATAGTGCTCTGTTTTTCTAATGGGACTGAGATGGAGGATCCCCTGCGGTACAGTGGAGGGGAGGTGAAGCCCTCACCTTGCTTCTACAAAAACAGTCACATTAAGAGCATAATTACAGTGACAAGCTTATGTGGTAGCACTATCTGGAAACAACTTACATGTGGCTTCTCTTCATGATGTAGATCAAGGTCGGAGCCATTTATAGAGCGCTCTCCATTTGACAGACAACCTTTAACATCTCCAGACAGCAGGATCCGTAGTGGAGTGCTCTACCATTAGATAATATCATATTAGGCAACTACAGGGACCACATTTGTTACACACAAAATCAGCTGTCATTAAGTCAGATAAACTCACCCGCTGGGATTGAGACAGAATATCCGATGGGCTTTTTGTTAACTCCCTCTGTGCTACATGTTAAAAGAAACAGACTTTTAGTATCAGTTAAAGAGGAATATACTAACCCTCAGGCATTTGCTTGCCAGAATGAGAGTCGCTTCACAAGACTTCTTGATAAACTGGATTACGCATGCATTGAGATTTCATTCAGACAGCCACAATGAATCCATTGGTGAGCAACTGATGTTATGGAAGACTCATTCTGACGAAGAAACAAACTCATCTATCTCTAGGATGGCCTACTGGAGATTTTCATTTTTTTGATTATGATCAGTTGTGTGTTACTGATTTTGCATAAAGGATTCATTTACCAAGAGGAGTAGAGGAGCCTGGAGACGAACGGCATCGCTTTGTTTGACCAATTATGGGGGAAGTTCTTCCATCCAGAAGGGACTCCTGCAAACGGTTCCAAAAAAAAAAAGTCTGTAAACACCATTTCAGAAATATCTTTGATTCTACAAAAATATCATTGTAACGCAGCAATTTACTTGTATTGTTGCAATTTGTGAATTTATTTGTAAATGCATGCCTGCATGAAGCTGAAGGATCCTGAGATCTGGTCCATCAGAGACTCCAGCTGCTGTTTGCGCTGAGCAGGGTCTTTGGGTAATGAAGAGGGAGAGCTGAAGACTTCCACTGCGACAGGCATCTGAAAGTATTAAGCATAAAAACACCACTTTAACTGCTTTGAAGTACTTCTGAATTTACAATGAATGCAAATATCTCACTGGTTTACAGTCCTGCTCCCCTTTGCTCTTCCTTTGACGTTTCTAGAAAACACACAACATACATATTAAGTAGACCTTTTTACATCAAATGCTTGTAAGTTAAGCAGGAACATGTTTAAGAGCTTTTAAAACTAGTGTCCTGGCGGCCACAAGAGGGCGCTAGGAATATTAGTTAAATATAAATTGCACAATTTTTAATTTAGAAATTATATTTGGTAGGATACACTTATTTCCTAGTATTTTCGTTATTTTAAAATCTCCATTTCCATTTTTATTCACCCAAGATAAATAGCCTTTGATAAAGAAGGGCCTCATCAAATTTGGGGGTCCTTGGAATAAAAAAATAAATTGATAAACTTACCATTTAAAATAAATTGTATACACAAATTAAACATTAAATGTATTAGATATTTTATCAACATCTTTGGAATAACACTAGGAAATAATTTCCAATTCGGGTCAAGTGCAATTTCAACAAAGTTAATTTCACCTCCTTGGGGTCAGTGATCGGTCTCTTTACGATTTCTGCAGTCTTAGGAATCAACCCCGCTGCCCCTTTCCATGGCTTCTGTATGGGAGCCTGAGAGGATGCAGCAGGATCAGAGAACTCCGCTTCCCATGAGTCTGGTGGCTCCCTTTCCTTCATGGCCAAAAACTCCTCCTTCCAACTACGGGGTGACACGTTCTCATCCTGTCTGCGCTCCGTGACGTCTGTTTCAGGTAGGTATCGTCTGTTAAGAAACTGGCATCATTCAGAAGTTACTGACTTGCACACATTTCTCCAAAACACAGTTTATAGCATTGAAGACTAGATGACATGGAAGACATTGAAGGTGTTTGATACGGCAAGTTTTTACCTCTTTGGAAGGCACTTCTTTTGAGCTCAGCTTCACCAGTGCTAAAACGCACACATATTACATTCACTCAAGTAATTACGTCACAGTTTAGACAGATTAGAAGTTAAAATTGAATGAAATCTCACTGGAGAGGACACAAGGCTTTGCTGTAGAGTCCGCCTTTAAGGTCTCGGCCTTTTTTTGGCTATCAACTTTAGGAAGTGGTATGTGATCAAAAAAGCCACAGTCCACGAGCTGAAGCAGCTTCTCCTTCATGTGCTTATCTGTTGAAAAATGACAGCGGTCATATAAAAAGTCATTTGTAGCCTCAAAAAATCCTATCAACACCGAAATAGAAGTAGGTTCCTTTTGCTTGATTTCCCTGAAAGGAACTAAATGTTTCTAGGCCATATACATATAAATAAAAACAGAAGAGATGGGACAGCTAGACTTTAGGTTTAATAAACTATAACAAGTGATGTTTGAGCACGGAGGCTCTTTATCAGACTAGGGCATGGACACAAAACACATTTATTCTGTAATGTTTGCCCCTTTTAGAAAAAAAACAATAATGCCATATTTTATTTATTTGTGCCTATATGCATTACACAGTTGTATTATCATGCTTAATACAGCTAATATGAAAGGGCATACATTACACAATGTATACATTTATATGCATTATCAATAATGTAGCTGGGGACATATATTGCACTTTTTATGCAGAGTACTAGTAAGTATTGCATTTTTGTAATGCATTTATATATTTACATGTATTTATTATCCTTAAAATTAAATGCAAGAACATGTATTTACTGTTAAGTATTTATATATTTCCGTTTATTTGATTTGAATAAATACAAATAAACTGCACAAATATCACCAACTTTGCAGGATATTTAATTATTATAACTCATCCTAGGTCATTTTTATAAAAAACGAAAACAACATTCAAGCTCAGATGACCCATGGAAAACTGCCAAATTAATTTGACATTCACTGGAAGAGCTAGAAACTCACACGTTGAACCAGCAATTGGTCCTTCTTTCCCTTCCAGAAGCTCCCAGTAAACAATAGCAGCCTGTTCCATCTGATCCTCTAAACTAGTGCATGAAACACAAAAGGAAGATCACGCCACATCAACAGGCTTAAAAGAGAGTAATGAATGACATCAAAAATAACCAGACACACCCATGTCAGGCCTAACATGTTATCTTGCTTTTTTGATGTGCAATGCAGGAAATGAGTAGCTAATTTTTTAAAGTTAGCAGAGAGTAAGACCGTATCAGGTGCAGCACAAACCTCATGCTATGGTCTCTTTTGCATCCCAGTAATGACGCCAGATCCAGCAAGCTCTCCATGTCCTGTGTGGACAGGTAGCAGGAATGTTGTCTCATGTTGCAGAAGTTCTTCCGGACGTCCTCTCTCTGCAGACTGTGGAGGACGTATTGCACCTGGAGCATCAAGCTCAGGCGTTTCCTCTCCTCTTCAATCCTCATCACCTTCTCTTGTCGAGCAACTTTGCGCTGAGCCTTCAACAGCTACGTGGAAGTCAGAAGAGCCAGTGAAACATGCAGAAATGTTTGATTTCTCGCTGTACTTTTGCAAAAACGGATGAAACTTACATCTTGTGTGAGGGCACCAATGGTCTTCTGGAGCTCTTTGGCGAACTGGAGATTGTGGACCACCTCCTCATACTTCGCCACAGCTTCCTACAGCATTACCACACATCAGTCCTATTAAAAAAAAACACACATTTCCCAAGATGCAACAAATAAATACCAGTTGGTCTGTATTAAGTTTGTCCCCCTTCTTCATCCTCTCACTGTAGCTTTCCAGTTTCAGCTGCAAGATGAAAGCAGAGTAGCTTAGTTTTACATACATGACAGGACCAAACCACATTAGATGCTCTAGGAGCATGGCAAAACAACTGAATACTGCCTAAACAGAATTAAGGCACCTTCTTTTTCTCAATGTTACGGATCTTGTGCTTGAGGCAGATGAGGCCATCCTCGATGTATTTGTCGTAGCCATGGTAGGTGGTGGTGGGGGGGCTAAGGGTGAACTGGAAGGCGGTAAGCACTCGAGGGGACTCCGATTTAGGGGTGCTCTGGCCATCCTCCTTCTCCACGGTCAACTCTGACGGGCTCAAAGGCTCTATGGTCCGAGATGGTGACAGCTGAACCATGATCTTAGTCTCTCTGAAGCAGAGGGAAATTAACAAGACAGTCACTAAACAAGTCAGTATTTTTTTATGGAAATAAAGACATACTAGCCATACTCTGACTGTAATACTATTATGTATTGTGGATTAACATATGGTATATAATATATTGCCTGATTTATTTAAAAAAAAAAAACACAGTGGTCATGAGCTTTATACTGACACCTAACGGTGTGGATGAGACAAACTACTATAATAGATATTAGATTTGATTCATAGTTTAAATTTGACTATTTGCATTTAGCAATTTTGAGTGATTTCTAATTGTTAACAAGCTAGTGAGATTTTAAAGTCAGATTTTATTGACTTTATAGCAGTGCATCAAGTTAAATGACAAGTGCTTGTTTTGTTAAATAAACATTTATCCGCTAAAATAATCTGAATTAATGTTTTATGGTTTTAATCTTTTATTATTATTATTATTATTATTATTATTATTATTATTATTATTATTATTATTATTATTATTATTATTATTATTAT
>JAUCMT010000088.1:5945027-5963868 GCA_032357475.1 Enteromius thamalakanensis
ATTATTATTATTATTATTATTATTATTATTATTATTATTATTATTATTATTATTATTATTATTATTATTATTATTCAATACAACTTGCTTCAAAGTAAAACATTTAGGGAATTAGACTACTCTGGTTTATCATGTTAGGAGCTCATTCATTCAATGAAAATAAATCTTGAAATCAAAACGTTAGCACACACATATAGGAAAGTTCAACAGAAATCACAGCCTGCGTGATAAACGTATATTTATAGAAGCTTAACTCCTCCTGTATATCTGGATACCCGCCAGTGCTCACCATGACATGGCATTTACATGCTGGTATAACCAATGCGTTAAAAAGGCCAAAATCGTAGTCCTTCACTGTCAGCCACGTAAACTACAAATATGGTCTAATGCAAACCACATAAACACTGATTGGGCATCAATGACACCACCAAAATAATCTACAACAACTTGCATTTGAAAAACAGCAAATATAGCAGTGCAAAAAGCAACTTTTAAAGCCATTATCCGACTCGAGTTCGACGATTTCCAGAATAATCCTGTCCAAACAGTATCGACGTGGTGCCACCACCCAAATGCACGCGCAGAGAACGCGAGTAAGTTGCTGGAGGACGAATAAAGCCACAGATGCATGTGACAACATAACGCACAGGTGTGACGAGCCAAGCATCCGCAGATATCTCACCGACCTCATGCGTCTCTGCCGGTGAGTGTGTTTGTTTGCTCCGTTCTCAGATCGTTAGGATGACTTGGGTGGGAAGGCTGCTCATTTAGAGTCAACGCAAATGAGGTAGCCTTTCAGTGAGCTGGTGGAAAGACGATATAAAGCGGTGGGGAAACAGAGAGGACAGACCGCAGCCGCGTCTCACCTTTTTATGCCCTCAGAGCAGAGGAAACCCATCAGCTGGCTGAGCAATCATGACGTCACAGCCAAATACAGGGCAGTCCCCGCGCGCAGCCTCAGCACAGAAACTATCTGTCTGTTTTGGTTTGTTTGTTTTTTGGGGTAAAGGTTTTAGGTATAATTATTCAAGGTGTTAATTATGTATGTGTGTGTGTGTGTGTGTGTGTATGTATATATATATATATATATATATATATATATACATACAATTATTATTAAGCTATTTGATGTTTGTGTACAGTATATATATACTTATTATTATTGAATATATATATATAAAGAGATCAGAAATTTTATCTTTAAAGTATCAGTATGTATGTCTAGTTATTTTGGGAGAAATTATGTGTTTACATGAGAACAATACTCTGCCAATATAGTCAGAAAAATGTAAATATTTTCATTTCATTTCAATTGTTTTAATCATAAACATACTTAATTTTTATATATTTTTTCATTTCCCCTTCTATGTTTTAAATGTCTTACATTTACCTTCACTAAACCTGCAAAAAAACCCTGTTATTATTAAATGTTAAATATTTAATATTTTAATACAGGTATATAATATATTGTGGAAACTGATACTTATTTCAGAACTGAAACATTTAGCAAAACTGCATTTGTTAGAAATGTTTTGCAGTGTTACAAGACTATTTACTCTTCAATTTAATATGTTCTTGCTAAATGAATTCCTTGGGAACTGAACCTACAACTCTGGTGTACTGTAACACCAGACATTGTCTATCACTCTGTTATCAAATCCATTTCACTTTATTTGCTGCCATAACCTAACTATGTGTTCCTGTAGCTCAAACAGTATCATGTCTCTATAGCAATGCCAAGGTCATAGGTTCAATTCCCAGGGTATATTAGTAAAACATTAATCTGGATGTAATGCAAGTCGCTGCCAAACACCAATGCACATAACAAGCGTAACCATCACAAGTTACATTTATTGAGGAAAAAGTAAAAAGTACAATATGTAAAAAAATACAAAACCTGCTTCATATATCTCTAGTATTGTGAATACAAAGTTCATAGCTACCATACATGCCTGTAGCACTACAACTAAAGGGCTAGTCTAAGGAAAAATATGTGGGCATTAGAAACCCTCAAACAAAAGTATAAAAATAATCAGTTGTATACACCGAAAAAGTAGCTAAGTCTAGTCCTGAAGTTCTCCATAACGTTTAGTGAGTCTTGACCGACAATCTGTGATGTGTATAAGCATTTTCAGTCCATATTGCAGTGTTGTTAGGACAGGACAGTCCTATGACAAAGTTGGATGAGGCTTAAAAAGAAAAGACCACAAGAAAAATAAATATGAAATAAATAAGACAAAAGAGTATTAACCCCTGTTCGGTCTTACACATCTTATATTTACAAATAACGCCGTCATAGAGATGACACGATAGGATGCTTCCCCTGAACGGATGTTACCACAAATATAGTCATTGATCATGTCATTCTGTGATATGGCATATTCACACTAAAGCCACAAGCTGCCACCATCAAAATACCCATTTAAAATCGAGCACATATTAAATAAATTGCCCAGAAAGAGAATTAAAATTCATGTGCAATGGAAACAAATGAGCTCTCTAGCGCCACCCCCTGGAATTAAACAGAAGTATGTGTGCGTCAATGTAATTTGTACAATCCAAGGCTATCATAAACAATACAATTATAAAGAAACAGGCAGGACAGACCGTTGGGATATGTAGTATGGATACTTCTTATATATGAAAGCTTATTACAGAATGTACTTTATAATGAAAATGTACTTTGATTTAGCCTTTCAATATTTTCCCTTGAGAAAAAGGCAAAAGAAAAAACCAAGAACGACCAAAACGATCAGACCATGTGCTCAATTCTTTCATGACAGTAATAAAAAGTAGTATCTGTCGCTGTGAAAACACTGTATTTACAAAAGGCAGAAAGCTAAAGAGAAAAAAGGAGGTATATATAAACACGTGAATATAAGATTGCTGAATAAATAGCAAAAATCTTGGGCTTTTTGGCTTTAATTGAGACAATATTGAAAACATCCAATTCTGAGCAGTAGCAGAAGGCAATTTAATCCCTGTATTAATCAAACAATGACATCTTAAGGTGTCATGTTGTAGTCTGATTTCATTTTTGTTATTTTCTTGTATTTATCTACAAAAATATATTGGGACTGTCTCAAAAGGCGCCCAAATTATTAAATTATGCTGCAACATGGTTGCAAAACTAAATCAAAAGAAATACAAATCTTAAAAGGCCATGCAAAATTCATGCAGATTTCATCTAGACGATAGTTTCTCTTAGCGTTCATGCTCTTTTCCAAAAACCTTAAGTTAAATTTACACTTTTGGATATTTACATTAGTATATTGAATACAAGAGTGTTGATAGACAGGCATTATTTTTGGTTGGCCATGCCCAGTCCAGAGAAATGCTGTCTGGGGAAACGTTTGCGGTAAAACACTATGAATCAAGTTGAGTGTGTTGCCTATAAGAGGCTGAATACAGACTACCTGCACTGAAATCAGGGTTCAAAAGTGACAGTTCACCTTAAAATGAAAAATCATCTTTTACCTTTCAAACACAAAAAAGTGAATTTTTAGAGAACACATTGGATCTTTTTAGTCCATATGACAAAAAAACTTTGGCTGATCACTATCATATGGCTATAAAAGACTTGGAACACAGCACACAGCTTAATTTTTAGGGTGCTTTTGTTTTGTTTTTTGAAGCTTAACAGCCCTAGTCCCCATTCACTTCCATTATTACTGAATAAAGTTTCTAGATGTTTTTCAAATACTCACTTTTTGTGGTTTATGAAAAAAAAGAAAGATTCCTGAACAATATTAGGGTGAATTACAGAATAATGACACATTTAAAAATATATATATATAAATTCTAAGGTGACTTGTCCCTTTAAATACAAACAGAGATGAAAAATCAGAGCAGACCTTAAGAACAAAGACAAATAGAGACAAAAATAAATATATAAAAGGCAAAGATATTCTCTAAAAAAATTGCTATATCCCAGCAAAAAGGTGAAACGTTGTTTTCACTGAGCTAGAATTTAAGCAGATGCTGCTATATACTGTATACTAAGTGCAGACAGACAGTCACCCCAGAGGAAGTGCACAATGGTGCTCCAAGGGCACTAAAGCGACAGTGTAGGATTGTGGTCACTGTCCAAGTCTATTCCCTACATTTCTGTGCGTAAAGTATGTACATCCAGCATTCTGTGTTTGAGCGGGATAGCAAAAAAGGAAACTTTTTTTTAAAATAAAAAATCCTGATAGGAAATGGAATAGCGCTGTACCAGGCTCTAGAAAACAAGGACGCCGATTCAGTCTGATAAATAAAAGTTGATTTGACTGCGAAGAAAATGAAAGAGACATTCTGAACGAGGAAGAAAGAAACAGGAAAAGACGAACAAGGATCCAGCTGCTCTTGAATCGAAGGCAATCTAAGAGAAAGTCTTTGAGAGCGTCTGAGGGGCTTCGACTCTCGAAGGCTTCCTAAGAATGCCAAGTCAGTACCCTGGGAAGGGGGCATCACCAATCCTCTTCCACTTCCTGCTCCATTTTTATTTGGGGAGAGGAGTGTGGTTGAAGAATTTCTTGACTGCTCTGCAAATCCTCCTTCTCAAGGTCGCCATCTTCCTCTTCTTCCTCCTCCTCCTCTTCTTCCTCCTCCTGCTCTTGCTCTTGTTTCTTCTGACAGCAGGGCTTGTAGAGATGAGGGTCAATCAAAACCTCCCCGAAGCGACCTTTGTAGATGATGCCACAACATATCCGCTGCCTAGAGAGATTTGTACATGAACTCGTTTCATTTAAAAAAGTGTTCATTGTCATGTCATGTAAAATATAAGGACAAACTCGTAAATCAAGCTGATTCTGCAAAATAAATACCTTTTCCAGTAGGTCAGGTCCAAGAAGGAAAAGACTGGAGAGCGGGCGGAGCCAGAGGTCAACTCAGAGTCAGAGCCTTCATCTGATTGGTTACTGTAGCTGGGAGACTGGGCGGGGCTGGCGCTGGAGGTGGTGCTGTGAGCGTCTGAATCTGTTAATGAAGACATGTCCACAAATATATGTGAAGAGATTGTTTAATAACGAATGTGTAAGAAAGCACTTCCTGCTGTTTTTGTCATTGAAATGCGTGATTGTGTACTCACTGTGTCTCTTCAGTTCTTTCTGAACTCTGCTGAGCTGGTTTGGTCTGATCCGTCTGGACGGGGATTTGACTTTCTTTGACTTCACTGTAGTTTTCAGACTGGGTCCCCCTCGAGCATCAACCACCTGATAACAATTCATAACAATAGCAATCCTAAACTGTAATGAAAATGTATATTTTTCTGTGTGTACATATATATATATATATATATATATATACACACTGTATATATATATATATATGTGTGTGTGTGTGTATAATTTTCAGTTATATTAAATTGATTTTTAAGAAATCAAAGTATATATTTTTTCTTCTCAGGTATGTAGGTCAGGCTTATTATATATGCATGCATTTATGTATTTATTTATCGTCATAATTGCTTTTATATTAGTTCTAAACAAAACAAATATAGATGTATCCAATTTTTGTTTCAGGCATTATTATTAGGAATATATCTGGTTTAAAATATTTGTATTTATTTTCATATAATGCAATATAATGCCTAAAACAAATTAATATAAACTTCCTTGTTTTGTCTATTACCAATATAATATAAATTAAATTACACTGGTAAGATTCATATAAGATTTATAATCCCACATTTGCTTCATTAATTCTATTTTTCTTTATTACTATGAATTTGCTTCAGTATAAATAAAGTTAACTTTATTATTATGTTATATGTCAGATTTATCATTATTTTACATACAGAGTCATATTAAAAGTATGTTATGAACAAACCAATTAAGAATTTTATCTATCTATATACATATATATATATATTTTTTTTTTTAAATTAGTAATACTTATTACATTTTTGATAACATTGTTTTTCATATTATATTAACTGCATCAGCTTTCATTTGTCATCATTAGAATTTCACAAAATTAAAAATAGTGAACTCTACCATGTAACACTATCTATAATACTCATTATTACTAATACTATTGCAACTGTTAAAATAAACATTCGTGCATGTATGAAATATTTAAAAATATGTTTTATTCTGAGAATGTTGGCTTCCCCAGCTGATTCTCAGTTCCTCCAAAGGTTTCCTCCTCATCTACTTTAACATCTTAGGGAGTTACCACCGCAGATGCAGCTCACTTGTTCACTAAGTGTAAGGCCGCTTTGGAATAATGTGCATAGAAAAATGCATTGAAAAGAGCAGTGTGATAAATAAGAGGCTGTGTGAGTATGCATGTGTGCAGCCTGGTCGGAGCTCGGAGAATTTGACAGAGCTTACATGATTCCAGTTCTTCTTAGAACCGACGGGAAGCTTCTTCCAGCGTTTCACCAGCAGAACACAAGCATTGCAGATTTCACCAGAGCGAGTCTCACCTAAACTGTAGAAGTATCCCATTGTAATTTGGAAATCACTGAAGTTCTCACATTACAAACAAACAATATTTCCTCCACATTACTGTAAAAGTAAAGGTCTGAATGCTTGACTATAGAGACACATTATACAAACGCTCTGCTCACTGTAAATAAACCAGGCAGATGTTAATATCATGTTATTACAAAGGAACCGCAAGCACATAATAGATACCCAACTCACCCAAAGCAGCTCTGAAAGTCTCTCTCATAGCGCTTGCTGTCAGTGAAACGAGAGCTGGAGGATTTTGCCCTGCAGATGCAGCATCCATCAAGGCTGCGGTACATCTTCGGCTTATGAAAGCCAAACATCTGTAATACATGCATAAGACAGAAGTGAAACAACTTCCTATTTGGTACTTCTGCTGATGCAATGATTTTACATGAGCTCAATATTTATGTGAACTGTTTTTTTTTCTTCTCAGGAGTCTTTTGTAAATTTAAAAATGTTACTTTTGAAGTCAGAAGAAATTTTTCCCTAAGCAACAAATCAGCATATCAGACTGATTTCTGAAAGGGTGACATTGAAGCAATGGCTACTAAAAAGCCATAACAGGAATATATTGTAATATATTTAAGTTAAAAACTGTTCTTTTATTTTGTAATATTATTTAAGAATATTACTGTTTTTATCAAATATAGGCTTTAATAAGAGACTTTTCAAAGTAATTTTTCAATATTTATATATAATAATAATATAATAATTACAAATTTTTGACCAATTAGTGTATGCATGTGTATATTACCTATATACACTGAAATAATAAAACATTTACAAATCATTGGTAAAGTCATAATTGTTCATAAGGAAATAATGGTTAAATTTACACAAATTAATATGAAAATGTGACGGTCTCATTTTTATCATAGTATTTCCAAAGAATTGCTCTACATACATTTTATTGATTTGTACACAGATAAATAGTATATTTATATACAATAACTACAAATGTACAACACGTGTTAATACGTGGTAATAAGTGTATTACTTAATACATCTATACTTGTGACTATTAATAGATTATATTAGAGAAAGAGAGCGAGAGATGAAATATGGGCTATCAATCATCATCGCGTCAGTGGGATAAGAGCTTAACGCACTTAGTGCTCGGTCTTATATAACCTCGGTGCTGATAGAGCCGGACACCGGTGGCCTCGCGCATCGACACTGATCGGTGACCGCAGCAGTGCCCTGGCTAAGCATTAAATTCAAACATTATAACTGGGTCATCTGTCTAACGTCTATCTGAAGTCCTTGCATTTTTTTATGAAATATGCATATTAATATTTAATCATATTTCTAAAACTGTACACTGTACAGTGCAAGTGCGCGGGTTGAACTGGCGCTTGACGCAATTCAAACATGGCAACGCGTTTGAGAGGAGAGGAGGGGCAGAAAATGGGGGCAAGAAAGTAATGCGATGCCTTTACGGAAACCGCGACCCAAAGTGCCATTAACACGTCTAAATGTATTATCTAAAGTTATCCAGATAACATAATACGGACGCTATCAATGTTTCGCGGCGTTTAAATGTACTCTCGTCCGCGCACTGCAGAGAAATGGTGCGTGTGTCCCGCCGTATTCACCGCCCACTAGCTCGCGCGGAAGCATGGCGCGCCACACGGCATCTTTAAACACACACATTCAGCATGTTTCCCCCGCAGTTTCACTGAAAACGACTCCTGCTCGGTTCGAGCAACTTATTAACGCAAGTGGTGCTCAGTGGAGAAAGACAGGTGAATTTAATCGAACCGCTCCGTCCGCTGCTCTTTGTTTTCCGCGCGACTCTGCGTCAGTGGCTCGTGCGACTCCATGCTTTGCGCTCGAGACTGTAAACACATGCTGTCCGTGCAACAACTTCGCTCAAGAGCACCAAGCCTAACAAAACACGCATTTGCACGTTTATTTTCTTAACAGGATACTTATAAGACACTTTTAAAATTACCAGCAGGACACTAAAATAAAATATCGATTTTATTAGCTCCACGTTTAAATGCGTCAGTGACACCGCCTCCGTCGCGCATACATGGAATCTTTAACAGAAGCACAGCTTTAATCGTCACATAAACGTTTAACTTCTTGAGTTAGTGAAGCAGAAGTTTGGAAACGTTGATGAGCTTGTGAAAATGCGGGTTTGTTTTGAAGCACACCCACCAACAGCAGAGTAAAGACCACACGCAGTTCAGTACCGCAAGTTCAGAACGACTAGAAACGATAAAACTGGTTCTCAGTACATGCGTTTTAACACCAACTACACAAATAAACGAGAATGCATGTTTCCTGTTATAGTTTTTGCATCTAGTTCTCGGTTTTTAACCAGTACGCGAATGCATATCGTTTAATTTAAAACGCAATATTGACAATTTCTGTCAAAACGTTTGTTTTTGGTTTAAGTCTGTGCTGACAAGTGTAACAGACAACCATTTCGGCATCAAATTAATAGATTATTTTATCCAACACTTAACAGCGATCATCAGCAAAAGATGCGGGCGCCCTGAAATGTGATGCGCTGGATGGGCAGCAGCCTCCTCAAGTGTAAACACTAAACTTGCCGGACGCTTTCATACTCCAGCAAAAATGTGAAACAATTTGAGGAAGCTTCAAAAGTGATCCTACTGCCACATTTCTAATGCACGCGACAGCTTTCAGCCGGGCATCGCACTGTCACACAACTTCTTAAGGGGGCCTTTCGAAAGGCGAATATAACCTTTTCTGCGCACGCTTAAACTGGTAAGTTACTTTTAAGAAAAAGCCCTTTTCCTTACCTCGACTTGAAGCAATTAAAGTCAAACCTCACAGCGAAATCCAAGAGTTACAGGCGGTACTCATTTAACAATGCGCCACTCGCTACTGTCTCACTTTCTGTCTGAGTATAGTAAAATGTTTGCGCATGCGCCGAGCTCCATCCACCATTTTCTGAATTTCTTCAATCAACCTCTTTTGCATACACGGCTGACGTTTGACTGCGTCTGCATTCTATTGCCCATATAAGGAAGAGAAAATTACGCGGGAAACGTGGGCGGGTCCGGTTGCTAGGGCAGCAGCCAGTGCGCTCAGACCCCGGGGGGCGGAGTTACGCTCTACTACTACGAGGACAGCAGATGTCTGAACAAACGCAGCACATCCTCCTCAGCCATGAGCACATGTCGCCATCTCGCTCCTCGGTACTTCAGCACGAAAATGGTTCGAGTGAGCTGTTTTAGACGGCTCGGCGGAAGAACTTAAATAAGTCGAAAGAGCTAAACGACATTTTTAAAAATTCATGCAGGTTTCGAGACAAAAACGTTGAATTCCCTCAAATCATCATATTCATAGGGAAAACTGGGAAGTGTAAATATAGTTCAGTTCAGTATGTACTATTTAGGTACTAATAAGTAGACTGTAAATAATGTAGAATCATTGTAATATACACATTTATAGGTAAAGTAGTTGTAAAATCTAACTTTTATTTAAAAGATACTGCCTCATTGAATGATTTTGTCCGTTTTTTTTATGAATGAATGAACAAGCTCATTTGTAATGGCTAAACTTGATTTTGCAACACTCTAACATGAAATCTCAGCATTTGCTTTATAGATGCCATCAGCATGTCCCTAAAACTAAAAATAATGTTCCATGAAGAATGACTCTTCATAAAGGAATGTTCTCTAGGACCTGAGTGCTGTCCTTGAACACCATGGATGCCTACCACCATTCACAAGATAACAGGAAGTTCAGAGAGGACACAGATATGGATGAACATTTTAATGAGTTCTTCATGAATATAAACACGGAGGAACCCACTCAATTTTATACAGGGAGCTTCTTATAATATGATCGATGTTTATGCGTTTTCATACAGGGGGGAAAAAAACAGACGGAATGAGGCAAGATCTAGAACAGGAACAAATTCATTTACAGCAACAGTACTTCTCCGAGATTGAAAACATGTGGCATGCATCAGCACCTGCGACTTCCTCATCCCTCCAGAGAGATTTCAGCAACATTTGGGGACCAAAAAAAGTCGACTTTTACACAAGATGGACGTTCCATACTATACAAAGCCTGAAAGTAGATTTACGCAAATAAATAAATGATACAGTGTCAGCTTACTGCATAAAATCGCCCAAAGATTGCGTCAAATCAACCAGTGTCACAAAAGCATCATTCGAAAATAAATACATACAAATGATTTGACTCATCATAAAAAAAAAAAAAAGAAAGAAGAAATAAAATACACAGGTTGACGTGCTACACAGGTCTTAGATTAAATGCTAAGAATCTTAAAAACCAAAACTTTAGTAACTTTACTGTTACTCATACTGTAAAAAATTAATTTAGGCTAGTTACTACTTGATTTCTCTGGGCAGAGAGTTTTAAAACTGATTCATAAAAGAACAAACATAAAAAGTGGTTTAAGGACAATACTTGATCATTTCTAAGCAATGTGCAAGTACTGCAGTAATCAAACATGGATTTACAAAATAATTGCTGCATTTAGACCTTCAATTAGTGGTAAATACTAGGGTTTACGCTTTATATTTAAAGCATCCCACGACTAATAATTGAGAGATTTTAACTGAGACTATAAGTTTAATAGCAAAAAATTATCTAAAACGGGTTTGTTATTGCTTTACGATGATTTCCAGTGTTTCTTTCTTTAAAAAAATCAAACATGATACTGAAGTATTTAAGTATGAGGTTAATACTCATTGGCAAAATAAACATCTTTCCAACTGGTAAGCCACACACACGCACACAGAACTATCACACATTTAAACACATCCTGTAACATACAATGATTCACATCTTGTTGGAATGTCCTTTTCTCTGAAAGTTCATTTGACGGGCTTTTAACCAGGAGAATGTTTCAAATCTTCAATTTTGTACTATCCGATATATATCAGGAATCTTTCTTCAGCCAATCAGAACACGGATAGCAACACTTTAATCACTCAGACATAAAATTCAAGTCATTACAAACACTTCATGTCTGAATTCCTCAAGTATACGCATTTTGCCTGTCAACGTGTGTAATCTGTCAGTTACTAAGGCTACTGTATCCTGACATACTTTGCAAAAAACAGTGCTTTCTAAAGACGGCACGTGATCTGAAGCAGAAACTCTAGCGGATTCAGACTCGCAGATAGAAATGACCACAGGTTTGAAATCAAAATCCACAGGAAAAAAGTTTCGAAGTTCTCGAAAAAAATCCAATGCTTTCAACTAGAAAGAACTCCAAATACTGCTACAAAACACACTTCTGAGTTCTTTGGGGGAGCAGTCGTGAAACTTCGATAAGTCCATTCCTGCACTAGGCAGAGTCACTTGTAGAGCCGCTTGGGCCCTGAGGGTGGCAGCAGAGAGGGGGAGCAGTTCCGAATTTGACCTCAGCATTGGCGTTACAGCTCAACGCTTTTAGTTAGAGAGCTCTCCAGGGTGATGGGGAAGTCATGGAGCGTCTCCAGAACTGCGACGAGAGAGCTGACGGTGAGTTTGTCTCGCAGTAACGCGCTCTCCTCGTACATGCGTGTGATGACAGGGCATTCGGCCAGTAGAGGGAGCCACTGCGGCAACAGTCGGTCTCTGAGAGAGTGGGACACATGTGCAGACAACCGTAAATGCATTTTGTTTATTGAAAAGCAAAATGATAGTTTGCTTTATGGTGCATGTGTGTGTCCTTACCTTGCCCCGAGACACACTAGCAGCTGGAACTTGCCATCCTTGCCAATGTTGCGTGGCATGTTGTTAATGGCGTTGACGTATCGACAGAAAGACTCACAATTCAGACCTAGAGGCTCTGGGGTTTCTTGCAGGTCTCCGATCTGATCTGCGTTCTCCATAAATGCTACTGTTCTCTCTGTACAACACACAGACATTGGAACTCCATTATATTTGATAAGAAACAAATTTTATATATATTTTAAGCAGTATAACAAAATAATAGAAATAACTTTGTATTATAAAAACAATGCTAAATTCTTAATTATCTCCATTGTAAAATAGGGGTTGAGGCCAAAGTGTTTGTTAATTGTAAGAAACATCTAAATAATTTATTCACAAATGTCTTTAATGAGAATAAGGCCATATGTAATGTTATTTAAAGTAATTTTACCCCCGTCCATATATATATATAAAATAAATAAATTGTTTTTTATTTATTTATAAATAAATAAAGTGTTAGTAGGAAAGATTTCTATATTAAATAAACGCTGCTCTTTTTCAGTTTTTATTCAAAGAATCAAAAAAAAAAGTGTATGATAGGTTCCAAAAAAAATATTAAGCAGCACAATTGTTTTCAAATTGAAGATAAATCAGAATATTAGAATTATTTCTATTTCTAAGGACTGATGAAAATTCTAATTTTTGCATTACAAAAAATAAATTATATTTTAAAGTATATTAAAACAGAAAACAGCTATTATAATTTGCAATATTTCACAATATTGCTTTTTTCAGCATTTATGATCAAATAAATGCAGCTGTGATGAAACAGAAAAACAGTTAATTTGCAAAAAATCTCCATGTTTTCAATTAATTTCAATCAAACTGTAGCTTTGTTATTTTTAATATGTAAAGGAAAATGACTAAAATACAGCATAACATTTTTTAAAAAAAAAACTAAGTTTTAAACCACGGATGTATTCTACTGTCAGGGAAACATTTATTTAATAAGCTAAGCTCACCATAGAAGTCCCACACAAACACATTTTTCTGAAAGATTCGAGCTGAGCGGAATCCATGATGGAAGAACTGCTCCAGTGCCCACACAAGACCTCCTTCTCCACACAGCAGGACTGTAAGACTGCCCCTCTGAGAGACAGACAAACCTTCAGATTAAAAAAGCTTACAGGGAAAGCAAAAATGATAATCATGCTTGGGCATGTCATACCTCTTTTTCTGGTTTGTGGAAATGCTTTATAATATTGTTGACTGCTTCACCGATGGACTCCTGTATCTGTACAGTTGTTGGCTCTGTGGAGAAAAGAATTGCACAGATTTAACACGAATATTAAAAAGACTTTACACCAAAAAAATCTAATTTAATTAACACACATTATCATTTAAACGTAGTTTTGAATGCACATTCACAATAGAAGAAGACAATCATATCCAGCAGCCTAATAAAACATATGCAACAAAAGTATGTATCATTATGTAAGGACACTTTTATTTAAAAAAAAATAATAATAATAACAATAGTGGCTAACTACTAATAGAACATTTCTACAACATCATCGATCAGCAATGTTATTTTGCGCAACGCCAATTTTAACCACTAGGTGTCAGTGTAACTCCAAGATGACCACCTGCACAAACTTAGCTAACTTACTGTTTCCACGTCCTGTAAGTGATGTGATGCTGATTCGTCGGATCTGGGAAGGTGATCGCTGAAGGGGCGGAGTCTTAGACCCTCTTCCTCCGTCATCATCGCTGCACGGAACTACGAATTCACCAATCAGAACTCGCTCAAGACTGCCATCATCCACGCCCTTCCCCAGCCACCTGCCACACGGGAACCTGGAAAAGATAACGAGTAAATAACAAGAAAACCATAAAAGGAGCAGGATGAATGGCAAGATACTAAAGTAGGCCGTACTTGTACGTGTGGCCGGTGATCTCATTGCGGACCATGACACAGTCCACCAACCACTTGGCAAGCAAGCCGGAATTATCATGACCCAGCTGCACTGTTGTCAACTTCCCGAGGTTCTGACACTGTAAGACACACATACAGAACAGATAAAGGCAACCATGTCAGAGGCTGTCTGAGAATAACTGAACAACACACTGTGAGGGCTGAGCAAAGGAAGGACACCAAGATAGAGAACGTGTTTAATACATGTTTATGGTCAGTTTAGACCAACCCACGGCTCTAAAACCATTCTGAATTTGAATAAATGCAAGTGTACAAACATGGCCCAAACTCTGTAAAGTTCCTTTAGTGAGTAGATGTACAAAATTTGGAACGGAAACATCACAAGACTTAAAGCTAACCAAACAACCCAAAGGAGAAGAGGAGGAGAAAATGGATGAATGGAGAGAAAGGGAGGAATAAAATGGAGGGATGTGCACCTAACCTTGAAGGCGACGGAGATGTGCGTGTGAGGCCTAAAGGCAGACTGCGAGAGGACACAGAATGAGTTAGAACATGATGGGTGATTGACAGCAAGACAAATGGCAGTGATTGGTTGTATGAGGTGGAATTTAAGAATTAAATCTTCTTCCTTAAAGTTATATGGAAGTGCATGAAGAGGTTTCGATCACTAATGCATGAATCACCGTTTCAGTTCGGGGAGGAAAAAAAGATATAATCTGGATATCAAGAGAATCATACCAATAGTGAAGGGATGCTACAAATTTTGAAAGGCCAAAGCAAAGTAAATTTCATGACGGTTGTGTGAATCTTGCTTTGGTCTCCTCACAAAAACAAAAAACAAATTTAGCGTGCTTAAAGAATTTTTCACTATATAGAATACTCTGCAAAAACATAATTTAATAATTTTAATAAAAATGTTAATTTTAGAGATTATATTTGTGTTCCTTAATTCATATTATACTGCAAAATGTAAATAAAAATGATTTAAATTGTAAATCAGTTTATTATCACTCATGTCTTTTTAAATTTGCAAACTGAAATAAAAGGCATAGTATTACAGTACACTGTGTTTAATTGTAATATATTACTAAAAAGCTCTAAATTTGACATTGTTATGAGATTTTTTTTTTTTTTTTCAGCTACATTTCTGTCATTTTCATAAATACTCTCAGTCTCACAGATGTTTGAAAGACCTGCAAGCACACTCAATTCTGTGGATGACAGGATGGATGATTGTTTCAGTCCCACAGGGAAACAAACTGTGACACTCAAAATAAACTGCTGTATCGGTTTCGGGGCAGAACAGCTGGAGCGTGATGTCACGACACTCACATCGAACGTCATTTCTAGAATGTTCTTGGTGATCTGCAGGATGCCTGAGTCTCCCAGCTCGCCGGACACACACAGCCAGGGGTTGGACGTGGTCATGGCGTTACTTAGCTTCTTGATGGGGATGATAACGGCCCTGTACGGAATCACTTAAAAAAAAAAAAAAAAAACTAATTGTAAATAAACACAGCCTTATAAAAAAAAAAGACAGAAAAATGTATTCGTAATGAGTTAAAAATATATGCGATGCATAAACGTACAGTATAAATATGAACTTTGCATGTCTCGGTCGTTCAATCAATCAATCAATCAATCAATCCATCACGTAGCTTAAAATCAGTATCAAGTTCCAGATATACTGGATGATACAGAGGTTGTACCCTTTTGCATCAAATATGTGCCCTTAAGTCGCTGGGGTATATTTGTGGTCATATCCAAAAATGCATTTTGCAAAAATCATTAGGATATTAAGTAAAGATCATGTTACTTTAAGATATTTAGCAAATTTCCTACTGTAAATATATTAAAACTGAATTTTTGATTAGTAATATGCATCGCTAAGAACTTCATTTAGACAACTTCAAAGGCAATTTTCTAATTTTTAGCACTCTCAGATTGGCTGTATCTTGATATTCAATATGGTCGTATCATAACAAACCATTTATCAATTTAAAGCTTACTCAATCCGCTTTCAGATGATGTAGTCAGTCTCAAGTTCAAAAAATTTACACTTCTGACTGGTTTTGTGTCAGGGTCACATATAATCACCAAATATTCAAGATATGAAGGAACTAATGCATCATAAAATGCATCTGACTATGTAGATACAGTTCTGATTTGCATATCTGTACATCTGTGTGTCTCTCTCTTTCTGTGGGGCGTACTTATGGTGGTGAAGACGCTGGTAAAGCAGAAGTAGTCCACGGCGTTCAGGCTCAGGAGATGAAAGAGAAACTGCTCTTTTTCCTCTTCGCAGCGCAAGAAGGCGTAACGCTTGTACAGCTTCCTGTGGGAACATCGCATACTCAATAACAGGTGCGCTAACTTGAAACGGTTCAGCGTGCGTGTGCTTGTTTGTGTCACTCACAAATGTTTTTTGGTGTGTTTTAAAGCCTGCAGGTGTGTGTGTGAGTGTAGATTGGAGTGTGGATGTGTGTTAAGTATTGTACGTACTTGGTTAAGGCCTGGTTAGACAGCAGCTGTTTGAGATGCTGGGAAAGTAGTTTTTTCTCCAGAGACAGACGGATCCAGGCACGTGCTCGACCCACATCGGTTTTAATCTCTCCCATGCTCTGGATGTGTCTGAGAAGTCAAAAGAAGAAGGACGATAAGGAAAGACAGAACATTAAAAGTATCAATGTTATTCGCTGTATGTGGGTTAAAGAGGCTCCAAGCAATGCAAATCAATCAGATTTTAAAAACATCATCGTCAAACTGAATTATACAACCAGAACGATGTAATACGCACTAGGGTATACAACATTTAGCCGTCCTCAGGCAATAAACACACCTCATATCCTGTATGACGGATACACGTAATGCAGGAAGACCAACACTGGACTCTGGCTTCCGTTTTTCCTGACCATTAGACACTGTGGAGCAAGAAACAAACTGTTTTAGCACTTTTAGGAGAAAGAAAAGCACTATTAGTACTCCCTTCTTGAGGCAATGCAAGCATGCTTAGCATGAAGTGTTGCTAAGCACTGGAACAGTATAGACACAAATAGCCAAAATAAGATTTAAAACACAATTCAAGTGCATTTGAAATTACTATAGCAGTTATGAACATGAAAAATTTGTCCCTTTCAGTATTTTTATGAGAAACCATCAAAAATGTAAGTAACATAATGATGAACTTCAACTAAATGCAGCGCTGCAGAAACGAACACCCCTGAAAGTCATTCTACTTCTATATTTTCTTGAGTAGAGTTGTCCTATGAACTGTATTTTACCTGGAGACTCTGACAGCTGTTCGTTTTTCTCTTCTCTCGTCTGGTAGTGCAATAAATGAGACCACAGCGCAGACTTTCCCTAGAAACCAGGATAACAACATGCAGTGATTCCCACGGTTAGCGTGTATGCGTTTATAATGTGACACGCGTTTCCATTTGTTTGTTTCTCACCTGTTTGACCTGTAGGCCGTGGCTCCATATTCTCTCCAGCAGATCACAGAGACTGGCTATGAGTGTGTTCTCCTCTAGGCCGGTGATGTTCGCCTCTCCATGTCCCAGTTCGACAGCCTCTCGGCCCATTTTCTCCACCAGCATACGCTTGGTCTGAACATCCAATGATAAACAACATCAATCCTGATTGCGTCTGTGGTCTTTAATGCAGTAGACATGTGGGTCAGACTAGTAATTATGCTTGTACTCAGAAACCGGTTCCCAGACCTCTTGACCAATGAATTTCTATGACTTTTACATGACCTGTACAGTGGTTCTTGATTATTATTTCAGGAGCAGATTTCATTTTTATTTTATGACAAGCAACAACCTTTTAAATGAATGAATGCATATGATAATACTATTTAGCTTACAGCTGTCTGATGTTATGAATAGTGACTTGAATTAAATTCTACTCAACAAGAAAAAAAATAAAAATCATGTTAATAATCTGAGCCCTAAAATATTCTGCTGAGAGCCAACAGATATACTTGCAACAGGCATTTTAGGGATTTTTTTTTAATTAAGTAAATAAAAAAATAAATCATAATTATCACACTTGTTTGAATAAAGTAACTCCTTTGGAGGTGTACCACTAAAATCCCTGTCAATATAAGCCAAATATGACCCTGGACAACAGAACCTTGAGAAATTTATATATGGCCAAAACAGAAATTGAGATTTATATATGATCTGAAAGCTGAATAAATAAGCTTTCCATTGATGTATGATTTGGATGGATGGGGTAATATTTGACCGAAATACAACTTTATGAAAATCTTCAATCTGATGGTACAGAAAAACCTTAATATTGAGAAAATCACTGTTAAAGTTGTCGAAATGAAGATCTTATCAATGCATATTACTAATCAAACATTAGGTTTTAATATATTTTCAGTAGGAAATTGACTAAATACCTTTATGGAACATGATCTTTACTTACTATCCTAAGGATTTTTGGCAAAAAATAAAAATCAATAATTTTGACCCAAACAATGTATTTTTGGCTATCGCTACAAATATACCCCAGCGACTTAAGACTGGTTTTGTGGTCCAGGTTCACACATATTTTTTTCCATGTTTTGGCCCATAACCAAAAATTAGTTAATAATGTAATATTTCAAACTATTAAAATGACAAAATACATTTTATTAATTTTTTAACAATGATAAACAGTGTTCTAAAGAGAATCTAAAAATTTTTAGAGATCACAACAAATTTATAAAAATACAAAAAAAGTGTAAAATTTGCTTTTATATTTAAATGGTTAAATAAATATATAAATGCATACATCTCCAATATCAGCTTATATCCAACATTCT
>JAUCMT010000088.1:5967836-5985228 GCA_032357475.1 Enteromius thamalakanensis
ATAAACCTGTTTTAAGAGACTTGTTAAACAATATTAGCAACCCTTAAAATGGCATAATAGGGGCACTTTAATGTTTCTTACCTGACTCTTTGAGAAAAGTGCATTTCTGGTAAATTGATGAGCGCAAATTGGGTGCGCGAACATTGTAGAGACGGGCTTTCTCAATGCGTCCATCAAACACTCGAAGGAGGGGTTCTTTCTCCTCCCACTGAGAAATGATCTTGTTGTCAATGAAAGTGGCAAACATTTGTGTTTCGATGAAATGGGACAGGAAGGGCAAGTACGGTTCCGGCTGGTCGGAAAGGAATGAGGCCTAAAGAGAAATCAAATGAAAGGACTTAAACAAATCTAATACTACTGATGAACATTTTGCTACAAGGCCAAAATAAAAGTGCCTACTTGGACTAAAACAAACATTTTAAGAGTGCGTCTAACTAGTTTTGCTAACAGTGTGTAGAATGCAAGTCACCTTGTCAAAGTTGTGCATTTGCTCTCTATTGGTCAGCCAGGACTCCAAATCCGGTGAGTTTTGAATCACAAACGACTCGTAGTCCGCGAACATCGTCGCGAAGCGCGCAGCAAACACCTCCCTCAGCTGCACGTTCAGTTTAGCGTTCCTCAGCTCCTCTTCCTCAACAGGAGACCTTCCTCCAATGTTCTCCTCCCCTACTGCCTTCTGCCCCGCTGCCAATGCCTCCAGACGGGCCACTTTAACCCCAGTCCTTTTTGCCAGAGCCTGCAGGCGCTCCAAAGTCGGGTTGCCCTGAAGAAGCTCCAGCACGTCCAGCGCCTCTCCACCAAGGTTGCCGTTCTTTCTGTCATCCACCAGCTCACTCAGGGATGTGTTCTTCAGCTCCTTCTCCAGCGTGGAGGTCTGTGAGCTGACAGCCGGATCAGGGGAGAAGCTGCCCCCCTCGGGTGACAGACCAAAACTTAGCAATACCTCACTGAGTTCCTGGATGAACTCTGTCTTGTTGGGGAACTGAGGAAAGTCTTCAGGCAGTTCGATGCAGTGGTTGTCGATGTCAACAAAACACAGATTCGCCTGGTGAGAGAAAAGAGCCATGCAAATTAGCATTTAACATCTTAGTCTGCAATTGAAAGAGTTCATGTTTTGCTGAACAACACTTCTATTGTTTGTTATCAAATGTCACCAGGCTAGTATAATACAACAACAAACAATAATGCTGTGACAAAAGAAAATTTGTTTGTGTGTAAGTAAGGATAGCGAAAAAAAATAAACTTTGACATATTACACCCAAAAAATATTGTTTTTCTTTTTTTGGGGACCAATATTATTTAGACTTTGTCAGACTTTTTGGTTTATATCAGTGTCAATATTACAAATATAATATAATCAGTGAATTTCAGCTTAAAAAAACAAATATATATATATATATATATACTGTATATATATATATTATATAGAAAATAAAAGATTCAGAGATGTAATATTTTATTGCAATTTTCTAAAATATAGCAAATAAACTGATAATTTGAGAAACGTTGAAGGGGTCTGAATACATTTTGGTTTAACAATTTATATATATATATATATATATAAAATACATTACGTAAGACCCCAAAACAATAAATAATCTAAAATAATAGCCTGGCAAAATAATCACTATATTAACATTACCTTATAAACCGGCTTCATTGTGACGTGCGAAACAAAGATATGTCCAAAACACGAATGCATGCTGGGAAATTACAGTATTCAAATGTATACACACAAACTGACCCAAGTTGCAATAGAAATCATCAGCTGTACTGACCTAATAACCAAAGCCAACATCTGGAATTAGGTTAAATCAATCCAGTGGATCATTAGAAATCTCACTGTGTGACACATTGCTGTTTAGTCACATGCAATGCAGCTCATGCAGTCAAAATGCCCTCAAGTGAGAGTGTGTGTGTGTGTGTGTGGAAGTGACCTTGTTGCTGTAAAAATAAATCAGTCAAGTAGAACTATCCGTTCTGTCAGGCTACAATGCTGACAGCCAGTCAGAAACCAGCATTCAAGCCAGTGTGCATGTGTTTGACCTAGCTAAATAAAACTTTTTTTCCCTATTATAAATTGCTAGTTACTTTAGGTTCAAGTACATGTGCACATGTTTGTTTTGTACTGTAAATTTACATCTAACCTTTATTTGCACAATAATGATGTTCCTGATCAGAAGAATCCTATTCTAAAATGGGTCAAGGCAATGGACAGGAGCTGAAGCATAATACTTTAAGGAAATGTCACTGTAAACCATACTCTGTGTGCTGTTACACAAGGACATATCAGGAAACCTCAAGTGGTTTTAAAGCAAGGACAAGAAACCGGTTATGAGGGAAGCAGCATTTTAGCAGAATCCAGCCTCAAGAGATGACTACCGAAATGGCAATCCCAAAATGACCTGTAATAAGGTCAGTGAAAAAATGTGGTAGATGAGATGGGACAAAATGAAAACAACAATTAATAATAAATTTACAAATACATATTCTAATCAGTGAATCCTGAAAATATCAAAGCTTGTTAAGCACTACAACGGTTTTTAATATTGATAAATGTTTCTTGAGCAGCAAATCAACATGACCACTTTAAAATATAATAGAATATAAATGGTTTAAAGTTTTGTCTTAATACAGTAATTACCAGTATTTGTGTTTTTAAATGTAACAAATCAACTTTGATCAATTAAATGCAGCCTTGGTGAACATTAGGCTTTTAAAAAACTATTTCAGAATCCTACCGACCCCAAACTTTTAAACACTAGTTTATATGAGCAACCAGAAACACAAAAGTGATGCTGTAAAATTGAAACCCATGGTGCTTTCCCAAAATGAGCCATCTCCTCTCTTGTTCCCCTTTGTTTTTTCGTTCTCGATGCCATTAGTCTTTTTTTCTGGGTCAGAGTGACTTCAAAGAGAATGCAAAGAAGGAAATCTGGATGTTGAGTTACAGAAAATGGGATTTAGAGAGGAAGATGTGGGGAAGCCCTGCAGCATCCAGACGGACAAACCATGAATAATTAACCAGCTAAGAATTCTGATACAGCATGATACAAAGAACGAAGGCTGTGAAGGTATTGGAACACATCAAAATTTCTTAGTGTACTGTATTTACTCTAAGAAACAAGGACTTTAAAATAGGATATTTTCAGCAAAGGCCTCTGGTGCTTTTTAAATGCATTGAGGGCCTTCTAATATGCGATCATCCATCGTCACCAGCCAATCTGGCTCCAAAGTTAAAAAAACAGCCCACCTGGCGGATGCACCCACATCTCAGGGATTTCTAAGTGGCTATGGTGAGGTGGAAGTGTGTGAATGTGCAAGGTACCTCTTGAGGCAGCTCTAGTTTGGAGCGGTCCGTGCCCTCTTTGGACTGCAGGCCCATGAGATACGGCACAGGGGCGTCCAGGAAGTGCAGAAGTGAAGCAGGAAGGATGGGCACATACACATGCTGCCACTGGAAGGGAAACAGCAACGTGGTGATTCCCTCTGCAACCGCCATGAGCCTCTGATAATCTAGATGCACACCGAAGAAAAGTCAATAGAACCTCAAATGACAATTAAATTATCATAAGAAATCATTATACAATACAGATATGTAGGTCTAATAAATAAACTTAAGTTCGTTGAAATTTATTTTGGCTTTTATCATGTGAATTATTTCAATCAAATATATGAAACCATCAAAACCCTTTTTTTACTTGTCTTTGGCACCTCACGATGGTTCAATTTGGACCCAAGATAAGTTAGATGAAAAGGATTATTAAAAGAGGGCAATGTTATTATTAATAGATGTTTTTCCATAAAAATCCCATCATTTGTTTATGTGGAAAACAGTCAGAGGAATTCATTAGCTTGTGTTTACTGAAAAGCATATGTGCTGCAGCAGGGTAATGTAATATTCATTAGGCTCCTCCACATTCACTCAGCCTCCACATCAAAGGCCCAAGAAAAGATGCACTTGCCAGCATCAGAACTCAAATTTAAAATGCTTAAATAAGAGATTAACTGATCTGCATACAGTGAAAACTTGAGTCAACCACAAACAGCCTGTAAGCTTGACATGAGAGTAGAACTTGGCAATTGGTTAACGCGCTTGAAACTGAATTAAACCACACAATTATTGTTACCATTGGAAATAGACACAGGAAGCTGTTTGGAAACTGCACTACTGTAATAAATGAAGTCAAGCAAACCAAACAAATAAAAGAAAACAAAAGCAGAAAAAAAAAACATATGCATGTAACACCAGGCCAGCAGAGGGAGCTCTGACTGTCACAGCTCCCTCTGCTTCCTCTATGGTGACTTCCTGTTTGGCGGCCATTTAAGCGGCAGCCTGCCAAACAGGAAGGTGCGAAGTATTGTTTTGCTGTATGCGGACTCTACCAAGCATTTTTGCATTTATCCTGTTTTCTCCCATTGGCGTGTCTTGTTTTGATTTTATTTGTTACTTTGGATTGGCCTCTTGGATTCTTTACCTCGGACTGTACCTGTGTTATTGTGAACTTTTTGCTGTCTACCCTGACCACCACTATCTACTGGATTACGAGTCTTTTGACGCTGTATTTTAATAAAGCATTTGGATCATCTACACTTGCCTGAGTCCTGGCCCTTGTTACAATGCAAAACCATACTAATATGAACAAAACCAGCCGAAACCGAAACAGAATGAAAGCAAACAAAGCAAGACCAAAAACACATGAAAGCAAAGCCAGATGAAAGAAAACAAGGCCAAATTAGCCAAGCGAAACTGAACCAAACCAAATGAAAGCAATCAAAACTAAGGGAGACCAAAAAGAAAACCTAACGAAATAAGCAAAAGACACAAAAAAACAGAAAAAAGTGAAAACTAAATGAAAGCAAACAAAAAGCAAGACCAAACAAGTAATTGCAAAAAAAACAACTAAATATACAAACTAACTAAACAAACACATCTCCTAAAATACTAGGTTTCTTACCTTGTGAGTAGAGGAGGATCTGCATCTCTAGTAGGACACAAGTAAAAATCTGCACCAGATTTTCCACTCCCAACAACTGGAAGGCCTCCCTTAGTGGGAAATCAGCCAGAGGCAGCTCCCCGACACCAGGCCTCTGGCACAGGATGGGTTCATACACTCCGTGGAACTTTAACGAGCGTCCAGGTGGCGGCAAAGGTACTTCATAAAGGATGTTGTAGATGTAGCTTTCCAAAGGAAGAGGGGGTGGCTGGTGAGAAATGACAGCACGGTGCACCTGGGACAGGAAGCGTTTACAGGCGTGCATGAAGGGCATGGGAGTGATTAGACACATAGCTTTGGACACGTACAGAGTGTCACGAACAGAGTCGTAGCCTTCGCCGGAGCAGCCACAGGTCCTGCGGCCCCCTTGCGAGGAGGAAGTTGAGGAAGGAGACTCGACTTCATCCAGACTGCTGGCTAAAGAGTCCATGCTAGAGGAAGATGAGGAAGAGGATGATGATGATGAAGGGCAGTTATGGGCAGATGCATTGTGCTCCGCTTGGTGCATCTGGTGTAGTGTCTGCATGGCGGAGCAGATCTGAGGACTGGTCACCTCCTCGTAGAAGGTGTGGACGAAACCATAAGTGCGAGATCCGTCTTCTCTTGTGATGAGGAAAGAGTGGAACTGTGGGGTACGACTGTCACGCTGTGTCCGGAACGACAGACCTTTGGGCATGCAAAGCTGAGGAGAAAGGGAGAGAGAGAGAGAAAATTACTTACTGCTTCCGTAATTACACATTTCTTAAGGTTGCCTTTATTGTGCGTTTTTACATATGCAGGGCTTCTAATTTTTACATTTCCAGCATCATCAAAAAGCACTCCAATGAGAAAAAAAAAATTAACACGAGCACAGAAAAGTACCAAACCAATGTATTATGTTTTCTTTTTCTTTTGTACATATTTATTTGTATCTGCTTGTTTACTTGGTTTAATTATTATATACTGTGAGAACAACAACATTTCCAGCTTTAAAAATAATAATAATATTAAATAAAAATAAATAAATCAAATATGTATAAGCTTATGAACTGGAGCAATAATAACAGCAATAATAATAATAATTATTATTATGTTAAGAGAGTGTTGCCAGAAAAAAGACAGCAAAGCACATTATATATGCTCTGGATGATGGATTTTCCTCTTACTCTGCATTAGTTTAATGGATGTACAGTGAGATGGAACCTGTTAAAAGGTGGCTAGCCGGTATGTTAAAGGCATGCAGTTAATTCCTCCAGATTTTATATGCATGTAGATGGTGGAAATGTTTAATTCGCCCACTATATCTTACGTGGCAATATGATTTTAACTCCAAAGTGCATGTAACCTGACTAAACTGGACGACTTAATGATAAATTACGCAGGTAATCGATTGCACCATTGTTCTTTATCCTTTATTTTGACTTGCTTTATAAAAAGGCACATGCAAAGATTTAAAAATGCATGCAAAACAGATATATGCCAAAATATGTAAGATGCAGCTTATTTCACTGTCTGCAACTTGCATTTGTTGAAATTACAGGGAAGCAATTTGCTTCATTCGTTTACTACATAAAAGCTTACAGCCACAATATACGTATTGTGTTGATAAATAGGTTTCAGTACACATTTACTGAAATACACAAGGAGAAGATTGGACGCTTTGCACCTACTCTTCTGCTTTGCTCTTATTTACGGAGCACCATGGAGTGTGAATATTGTAACTTGTTAACATGTTATCAAAATAAAGTGTCATTCAAATGCTATCTGAAATAGGCAAGAACTGAAACGATGGAGAAAGGGAGGGAGAGAGAGAGAGAAAGGACAAAGAACAAAAGAGTGCAGGAGTGAAAGGAAGATTAGCCAAGAGTGGAATTGAAAAATGAAAGTAATCACAAGGGGAATTTTACCCAGACCTTGGAGGACTGAGGACTGAAACAGCGTTCTGTGATTGCAAGTTGTCTTTCAATAATTTTTAATGTGTGTGTGTGTGTGTGTGTGTGTATGGTTTTATGTGCAAAACTCTGCAGAAAAGAGACTGGCCTTGAAAAATGACTCAACAGGAACCTCATCATCGCGTTTTTTTTCCCCGCCACGAATGATGTGATGGCACCATGACTGGCAGCATTGAATACTTAAGGTGTTTCTTTTACAGAGCGAGAACATGCACAATGAGCCGTTTCCATGCCGACGTAAGCAGAGAGCCTGGGCTGAATAATTGATGCTGGTGTCACTACTGCCAAGCTTCCGTTTACGTTTGCCGATGGAAAAAATGACCTTGCAGCACAGAAACGATAGGTCAGAGGTTTTCGTTACCTCTGCATGCTCTGGGACTGTAACACAAGCCCTTCGGCTGATCACTGCATGCAACCACAGTGAGCAAGTGAGAGTCTGCATTTACATGTTATGACACTGCAAATCAATGCAGATTCAGATCTTTCTTATGACTAATGTGAGAAATAGTGAGATTGTGCGTGGGAACCTTCATTTAAAACAGAAAACAAACGAGTTTATATAAGTTGAACATGATAAATTTGTCATGAAAACTCAGTCATCAAGCCTCAGCATGCTCTGAATGTCCCAGTAATACTTCAAACTAAACATAAAAAAACAAAAAGCACATAATAACAAATAGTGCTGTCAAACGATTGATCGCATTCAAAATAAAAGCTGTTTACATTATGTGTACTCTGTATATTTATTATGTATGTGTGTGTATATATATATATTTAAATTTTTATATATATACACACAAACACATTTATTTATTTATGTATATACACACACACACACACACACACACACACGCACACATTTATTTATATTACATATATATATATATATATATATATATATATATATAAATAAAATAACATTTTTCTTTAATATATTAAAGTATTTGCTTGCATTAATACATACATAAATATGCACAGTACAAACATATGTAAACAAAAACTTTTGTTTCAATGCGTTTAGCCACGATTATTAGTTTGACAGCACTAAAATCAAAAAAAAAAAAAAAACATGATTGAAAAAATAAAATAATTAGATTACTAAAATAAACTAAACAAAAAGAATGAAACAAAACCACAAAACAAAAGAATAAAAAAGCACAACAAACAAACAAAAAATAAAACAAACACACAAAATAAGAATGATCAAATAAACAAAATTCCAAACAAAACAGTAGAATAAAACAAAACAAAAAAATGAAACAAAACACAAACAAAAGCAAAACTCTAAAACAAAAGGAAAACAGCGACAAAAAAGGGATTATAGAACAAATTGGAATGAAACAAAATAAAAGAATGACATAAAACATAAAAAACATTCAAATCACTGCTGAAGGTGATAAATCAAAGGCGTAAACCAACGAGGTAAAAGTCGGTAGTACTGAAGGCACTCACCATGTTGACAGCATCCTGGTCAAATGGGTTGCACTCAATGTTTTCTGGGTAGTGGGCCAGCACTTTGGATTTGAAGGTCCTTTTTAGGGGGCTCTGATCAAAGTTTTCCCCTGCAGAGAGGAATGGAATAGGTATTACATATAACATCTTTTAAAATATTCATAAGCTTTAAAATGCAAAAGCTATGGTACAAGTGTCTCTGAAATTTCATACATGGTCGTAAATAAGAAGAGGATTGTCACGTGTCTTAGCTACACTGCATTAAACTTATAAAAGTTTCATGGTTTCGCCACTAAACAGCAAGGCCTTTTGAGAGGATGGTGCTTTACAGAGATATCCATGTAAACAAGTTACATCTGTTTAGTTGAGCTGAAACTCTTTGTAAGGTGTTTACTTGAACATATTTCAACACACATTTAAATAAATATGACATAATACTCTAACACACATTTTACACCTTCTTTTGATAGCTTAATAACTTATTGCAACAAACATTGCTGCGACATGTTAACTCTCAGGTATGTTGGACAGACTAATCCCCTTGTATTTACCATGTATATGTGACCCAGATACGACACCTGTCTCTAAGAGGATAGTGTTGGTGTAATCTCAACACTTACTGTACATACATACACCCACATCTGGGGTTACTCACCATGATCAGCGCACTCATCTTCCCCCTCATGTACCCCAAAATAAGAATGTGTTCATTTATTCATGATATTTTGATAAACACATCTCTATTATGACAACTCTCTAAAGATTTTAGCATTATAAAGGATATGACAATGTTAAAAGTGCTGTATGCTCTAAAACATAAAAATATCATACTATGTTTGCAGAAAAAACTATGCTACTGTCAGTTATTCACCATGTGCTTTCCACAGAATCTCTGTGTTTGTTTTGACCTGTGTAACCCACCCATTGCTATTTTATCCAACTGTATTTCGTGACACCCTGAGTTGCCAGCTGGCGGAAAACAGCGTATTAAATTTAATTAATTGTCTTGTGCGCTCGTTCCTGTTGGTGTCGTTGATCTGGCAACTTGCATGTGCTTTAAGTCTGAGGAGAAGGGGCTGGATGAAAAAAAAAAAACCCTCTCCAATATTTTAAATTTGGACTGCAATACCTAGTTCGACCACTAGTTGAATCTTGGTGTCACAGATCTTTACAGGTGGAGCTGGGGAAGGTGGAGGGTTTCAGAGGAACTCGAAGTGCGCTACAAGCCATTCTAGTAAATCCTAACCAGCCATTTAAATGTAAAGCAGCAAGCTCACTGGCTACATACGCAGCATAAACCAGGAAGTTTAATGCTGTGAATATCATCAGTTTGTGTTAACAACCCATCAGCCTGCACCAGAATTTGGCTTAAATAAATGAGCAAACAAACAAACAAACATACATTTCAGTAAAAACAATATCTGATATTGAGACAGTTTATTGTAACATAATAAATATTGCTGCTAATGAATATTTTTAATACGTGCACAATAGGTTTAGGATATCAAATTTATTTTAAAATTTATTTTAGTGAATCATAAGCCAAAAATTAGATTTATAGTTAGCTGTTTTGCTTTAATATTGAATATTTATATATAGTTGTTATCCTTATCATATGCTCACTTAATTGGCACATTTTTTGAATAACATTGGGTGAAAATGTGGAATAACCAATTAAATTATAAACTAAAAGAATGATCGATCGATTGATTGATTATCAAAACAGTATTAATGGGATATTCAGACTTTATTGCCATATTTGGACCTATATCTTTCATGTGAGCACCAAGGCTGTTAAGTGCATGTTAACCACTACCCCACAGTTTTATTTGTATTAGTAAATATATGTATAAAGAAAAATGAAAATGTCTCAACCACATTTGTTTAGGGTAAATATAAAGGTTCATAGCTTTCTACCATCATGCTTTTCTGGCTCAGTGCATGTTACTGTGCCTCAAACAGGCCGACACATGCAGCCCATGGTGTTAAGATGAAAACAGTGTAGCTTTGACAAGCGGGAACACAGATTGGAAAAGTGCCATGAACGTCAGTACAGTGCAGATTACAGGAGCAGACAGTGTGTCATGCAGGATTTGGATCTGATGATTTTGGATCTTTAAATCAAATAAATGTAAAGCAAACAAGATCATCCAGTTAGCCTAAAGATTAACAAGACAACCGACTGATGGTATAGATGTTACTGTTAATATGAAAACAGCACTCCGAATGAGGCAAGGTAATCAGGATTGAGTATAATTAACAATTTAGCAAATGTTTTGTCATGTATGAAGATTATTTACAGCACAAGTCTGTGCTGTGGGGTGAACTAGCAGAGATTTGGCAGGAGAGACTGTGTGACAGCCCTGGGCATTAACTAACAGGAAGGGACAGGGAGGAGGAGAAATCTACTAAAGCCCTTTATAACAGAAAGAGTCTGAGGCCACAGGCATACACGTGAGTAAGAGAGAGACTGATGCAAACACCCCATGAAGCGATAGCAGGAGCAGCAGGACAAAGGGAGGGAGGGAGAAAGAGACAGGCAGTGTTGCAAGAGAAGAGGAACTGATTTAAAATAACAAGCCGAGGCAAATGACCCATATTTAACTATGATGCATATTGCAAACCGAGGCAGAACGAGAGGAAAAAAGGGAGGAAGTAGTGAGGGCTGAAAGCTACATGACAACAAGGACCCCGTTTACACTTGTAGTCTTGGTTCATTCTTATAAGTAGCCATGTTTAATCAATCCTTGATGGATATAATGAAGACCCGTATATCTTTCCACACTGAACGGCTCATTTGGTTTGGAAATGCATCAAATTACAGAAAAATTGGGAAACGGGTGGCAATTGACATTAAAGGGTTTTTATTATATGTTCGATTAAGTCAAGTGGTAGTCAGGAACACATCCACATTACATTTGCATATATTATATAAAGGTAAATATTAATCTGTTCTGATGCAGCCCAGGTAGCAGAGCTTTTAAATGGTTAGAAATGGCAGCCTGACTGCTTGAGATTGGATCATTTGAGGTGGCTCTTAATACGAGGTGTAATCAAATGGCAAAAGAACGAAGGATGGGGAAACAAAAACAAACAAAATGGGGAAATTTAGGAAAGCTTAGTGGTGAGAAGGTTAATGATGACGTTTACCTGCTGCCACGGCCTCTGGATCCCTGCCCTGACGATCGGCCTCTAGCCATTGGTACAAAGCTGAGATGGCAAACACACAAACAGACAAACAAAAAGCAAAAATGTCAAACCAAACACAGAAATGGAGAAGCAAACAAAATGGATGCGTGACTGAATCCAAAGTGCAATGGTTTGCAAACACAGAGAGCGTGTGTGTTATTTTGCAGGCGGAGCAGTGATGGAGGTGAAGTGAGACGTGTTTCACAGCCTCTGCTTTGGCGAGCAGCTTGACTGTAGGCCGTAATCTCTGCTGGGATGGAGACATCACGTTGTGCATGACCAGCAAGGGCTCGCAGAATATCTTTACGGTGGGTGTTAAAGGCACACAACGAGGTGGTTAAGAAATATCGACATGTGCAACCCACACACATACATACAGTCAAATACAGACTTCTATGCCTGGCTGGAAAGACATATTCAGTTCGGCCTCTGCTGGATATTTAAAACAAAACAAAAACACAAAACAACAAAAAAACATGGTTCAAACTGAGCCTCACCTTTTAAATACACACACAAAAAAGTAATAAAATAAATGTTAAAAATAAAATAAAATAAAATAAAATAAATGGGATGATATACTCCTGTAATTTATATGGTTAAAAATATATTCTTGCTTTGGCAGCCAGCACTGACATACATAGAGCAAATAATCCAAAAGTAATATTTTCTGCTGAATTTTGACTTTCTTTCGCTCTTTTTTTATTTATTCGGGGTTTTTTTTTTTTTAAATACATGGTTATGTGTATATAGAGAGATATACATATATATGTTTATAAATAACTATGGGACATGATGGTGCAGTGGAGGGAGCATCCTATTTCTTAATGCTGTTTTTCTTTTAAAAGTGATGCTATATTATGTAAAATACTAATAAAAGGAATTTAAAAAAAAAGAAATTTTCTTTACTGAAAGAAGAAAGAAAATCTTTACTGAGAATACAGGTAATAAACTACAACAAGGAAACAAAAACTAATCAAATCTACTTCAAATGTTGTACACAATATTAAAATACTAATATATATTGTATATATATGTTTTTTTTTTTTTTTTTACAGTAGAGAGCCAGACGTGTTGTTTTTGAGATTCACCCACACAGGAAGCGACTGCTGTGTCTGTAGTGTTATGAATGGTATTTACAGGATGACTCAGCCGGTGTGTTACAAACAAACGTCACTGCTGACTGAATAGGAATCAAGCACTTTGAACTCACCTAAAATCCTGAAAATCTGTTAAATCCAGCACCTCTCCCTCTCCCACATCTCCCTCGCTTAATTGTCCCATATCACACATTTTCAAAGATACCGAATGTAAAATGCAAGTTTCCTACCTCTAAGTCTCAAAATAAAATAAAAAAAGTCTACAACGTGTTTTTGTTTAGTTTTTTTGTACCATTGTATTCTTAACAGTACCTTTGAGTACCAATACATTAAAAAGTTTCATACTAGTTTATGTATATACATATTACAATCATCAGGTAGCACTGCAGCATTTTTTCCCAAGTGTCCATAAAAGCAGAACTTCTTCTGCATTAACACCTGGCAGCAGCGGAAGAGAGTATTGGATTTGTGATATTGAGCTTCAAAGATCAAAACCACTGGCCTCGCTCTGAGCACCGTTCATTTTAAAAGTGCTGATGGAACACAGAGAAAGAGCAAGGGATGGCACACAATGTCTCATGCAGAGCCTTTGTCCATCCTCAACAGCGTTACGTAACTGAGCTAGCTATGTGTGTGTGTGTGTGTGTGTGTTGAGTGCTGAGCGGGCACATTGTGAGCACAAAACATTGGGGTCTTTTTCCTTCTCACAGGGTTTGGCAGTGAGCACAGCTCCAGCGTCAGACTCATAACACTAAAGCTGTAATCCACAACAAGTCCTGGCCCGTCAAAACCTCACCGTTTTATCTTACTGCACCATAAGCAAGAAAACGATTCACTTACATGATTTGGCACTGAAACTTCACAGGACAAATAGCTTTAATTTGCTTGATAAGAGTTACTTTGATGGCAAGTAAAGGGATGGAATAAGTAGTAAAGGCCGTTCATCTTCAAAATATTTAATGAGACCATTCCAGTGCTTTATTAAGAAAGGACCATGGTTAACCTAAACATTAAAACAGCAGACTTTTTCAGTCATGACAGGCTGTCAAGATAATGTGCACTGCACGCTCATATCAGTCGGTTACAGGCATTCAAGTCAAAGTTCAGCGAGAATCTGTGTTTACATCCACTTTAAAAGTTCAATTTCAAAGTCTGCTTTTGTGAAATCTGACTAACAGATCTGAGCTGGACATGCAGATGATTTAGAAACAGCAATGCTACAGTATACTCTTGTATACTAAACTTTTAGTTGCGGTGTGCATGGGATGACAAAACTAATATTCAAAAGTTTAAACTGTATAATTACCATTAAATACTAAGGTTTATAGTATAGATACAAATCAAAGCTGAAGCAGCATATGAATCACACTGAAATCAAACAGTCACATGTTGTTTGATAAATCTTATCTGAGTACACAGGTCACAGATGAGCTGGAACTTAGTCAACATGACCAGTTCATGGTCTTATTCATTCTCAGAGACACATTAACATATTGAAGCCAGAGCAGATTCAATTGTGTAACCTATTTGACCTGTTTGTGACCCCTAGATATGCATATCAGCCCATCTAAAGTGTGCAATGATACCTTGGTGGTTGAGAAACTCAAAGCAACCAGACACATTACATATCCAGACCTGCATCCATCTACTGTCATTACAGTGAAACATTTATATTAAAAAAGCTTTTATTTTGAAAGCTTTATGCCATCCAGACCACAGATACCAAAACATACATTTATATGATGAAGCCTATCTCATTATAAGGATAAGGGCTATGCAGTAAAGATGTTATGTAAGTGGATTTTGCGTCCGTGACATAACTCGGCAAGTTATAAAAAATATTGCCCATTCGGCACTAGGCCACCGGCTTCTGTGTAGAGAGCTTTAAACAGCTCTCATCTAGAGCAATGATACTTAGGACAGATATCCGTCCAAAGCAGACAAAATGCCCCCTAGATGCCTTTAAAAGTGCTTGACAGACATAACGATATACGGCTGAATGTATATGGACACCACCTTGAAATGAACACGTTTGGACTCCGATCCAATGAGAACAAACATGCACCATGCAGTATTTGGATCCACTTTCTTTAACATTTAAATTAATCATTTGATACTCTGTGCTTACTGTGTACACTCAAATTCTTAATACAGATTTTCCAACACTAAAGTATGGTGTTGAAAACTGTCCTGCACAAACATGCACAGACTTGAAACCCTATTGAGCGCATCTGGGGTGAACTGACAGCAGGCCATTACTCAATATTAGTGCATCACTGATGTTCTTGTGTGTTTCTGAACATTTAATTTAATGCCATTGCAAAAATGTCACAGCATTAATCCCTTTTCTGCTGCCATAACAGCTTCCAATCTTCTAGGAGGGCTTTCTACTAGATGTTAAAAAACATGGATGCAGGGATTTGCTACTGTTATGTGTATTTATTATGTGTATGTGTGTGTGTGTGTATATATATGTGTGTGTGTGTATATATATATATATATATTTTTTTTTTTTAATAAATAAATACATTTTTAAATGACGAAAAAGAAAAAACTAATCGAGACAAAACAAATAAATGAAAACACACACAAAAACAAGACCAATAAAAGAAATTAACTTAAGTAAATAAATGTTAATGTTAAGTGTTAATGCATCTAAAAAATATTGTTTCACTACTTGGAGCATGTTTTATATATTCCAGTTTTTACATATTTCACACAGTGAAATTAAACTACAGCTGCAAGCTGTGAAACAGTACTACACAGCACTGAACTTTACTTGAAATGAAGAGGGAGGCAGATTACAGTTGTACTGAGTCTCTGAGCAGATTATGCTAACAGGCTTACAGACCCCCTCCCGCCATCTCTGATCTTCATAAGCAGTATAAAAAGTACTGGGGAGAGAAAAAGCATGCCTCTGAACTACTTTACTACTACTACTTTACTTTACCATTTTTCCCCAATTTAGTCTTATTCAAGGAAAAAGTCAATGGGAAGCTAGGGAAGTGTTGAGAAATTAGCATAGCCATTGTCCCCATGTCCAGGCTGGTGCTCACAGACAGATGGTCTAGGAACCAGTGCTCTTTATAGCCGTTCACTAAGGCCTTGTGTCTCTGCCTGCAGTCACAATACGAGCTGGCCAGCGTCATTAACAAACAATGAACGGAGACACGTCATGTGGATACAATGTAACAATGTACCACTTGACGCCCAGGTTTTGTAAGTCTCGTAATATGTAATAGAGAACAAAAAATTATCAATATAATTGAAAGATAGTAGGGTATTGACCAATATTAAAGATTTAATAAATATATATAGATATAAATTCAATTCATAAATTGTTTAGATACTGAATTTAGTTAATTTAGTAACAAAAACTGTATTAGTATCATGCATGTATTTTATTTCAAATTTACACACACAAAAAAAATAATAATAAAACCATTTGAAACGCATGCAAAACTGCAGGATGTTAATTGCAAGTAGGGATTTCAGAAGTAGTTCGGTATTGTGGTCCGCTCTGAATCCATGTATTTAGTTTTTGTATGACTCACGTCACTGCCTAGACAAGAAACCACTAACGGCAGACACACTGCTGGCTGGGCAAAACGTACCTCTCAGCATCTTGTTTGCTGAAGTACTTGTTACAAGGGACTTGTTTGTGGACTACTATAAAAGGTTAATGGACAGTTTCAAAAAGCACCGCTCCAAATCAAGGAGACCAGACACTGTCGATTCACCGTTAATGACCGTTCATGGTGTCAAATCCTCAGTAAATGAAGGTAATTCAAGAGACAAATCCCCTCTTTAGGTAGAGGTGTGAACAGTGGAGACAGGCTGGTACATCAAAGATTGAAATGTCTTCCTCTGCCAAAGCAGGAAATCCCATTTTATTGATGCATGGCACATCAAGGAAGACACAAGGATAGATAACGGCCTGCAGGTGTGGCACATGTTGATAGGAACTGAAAAAACCTGATAAAAGTGCTGATCACCAGAGCATAAAGATGCATGTGCACAGATGTGATTATTGTGTTTCATGTTTTCATTTCCTTTGGTTGACAAACACAGAGGGACTGCATGCAAAGCAATTTCTTTGACATGTAGCAATCCTCTATTCAGAGAGTCAAACACAAGAGCCCTATTTATATCTTTATTTTCAGTCCACTCAAGAGGACATACATGACACCCTTAAGCCTACAATATGTGAAAGCGTTTGAAAAGCCCTCCAAGAAACCAAAAACATCCAGAGTTGAACAAGAACTGACTAATAAGAAGAGAGTGAAAGCGAAAGATAAACCGAGAAAAATACATGAAAGATGTAGTGCAGCTTGTTTTCCCCAAATCGTAATTTTGAGGAAGTTTACAATAAGACAGCTGCATTATGAGATTGAAAGCCAAATTACGCAATAGGGTCATAAACAATAACAAATAAAATCTCACTGTAAGGACACACTGTAAAACAAAATCACTTTGAGTCGCATTTACAAGAAATAAAGTTATTATTTGTGATATAAAGCCACACTGTGAGATGCAATCACAGCTACAAGAAAAAGTCACCTTAAAATTGCAGTTTCAAGAGACAAAGTTGTAGCCTGGCTTCTGCGGCTATAAAGCTCATAGAAGCTTAGTCTGGCCAAGCTACCTTACTACCCGCCTTCTGGGAGGCAGGCTTAACCTGCGTCCATCAAATGCCTCTGTATACTACTGGACGAATCTACAATAG
>JAUCMT010000088.1:6005568-6018198 GCA_032357475.1 Enteromius thamalakanensis
AAAGATCGCTGTATTATAGATATTCGTAGCATGCCAGACACCCAGCAATCACAATAATGTTCTGCTTTGTTTCTTTTGTTATAAAACAGCTCGTCTTTCAAATGAATGTGTTTTTCCTCTTTGTTTTAAGTGTACAGCAAGATATAAAAGTCAAATATGCCTATATCTGGTGGCCTTCTCTCAATACGGGTCATTTACAAGTGCACGTAGGCTACTATACTAAATATTATACTTCGACTTTATTCTCGTAGTATTTCGACTTTAATCTCGTAACATTATGACTTTATTCTCATAGTTACGACTTTAATCTCGTAACATTACGACTTTATTCTCGTAGTTATATAAATAAATAATAAACATACACAGTACACACATTTATTATGTAAACAAAACTTATTTTGGATGTGATTAATCAAGATTAATCATTTGACAGCACTAATATTTACTGTTGATTCAGTATTTTTATTTAAAAAATTTGGTAAACCTTTCTGGGTTAAACTGAGCAGATATTTTTATATTTTTTTTTATTTAGAACATTGCCATTTTCATTGCATTTCTACATAAAAACGTGTTATTAAATATTTTTTTTAAGAAATTTGAGTTCAGCTGGTCCAGATGGACGCCAAGCCATGCGAGACTGTGAGGGTCTCATTGAGTGCATCATCTTTTATATCCGTGGCAGCATTGCAGACTACAAATCTGATGATAAGGTAAAGAGCTACTAATGAGCAGATTTCATAACACAAAATGTTCTTCCCTGAGGAGAAATAAAATATTTTCACTAAAACTACAACAATCCTTAAATAATTCATTCTGATTGACACAGATGAGTGCATAAACGTTACCCTGCAAATTTATGTCAGTAAAACCTATAGAGTGATAAGAAACTCAGCCTCTCATCCTTCTTGAGGTAGAAAGGAGAAAGCCAGATATTATGTTTAGTGTAATGTTATATTGTCTAATATGATCAGCAACTGCTAAACAATTTATGATAACTGAATTGTTTTTTTCTTTCTGACCAGGCCACAGAAAACTGTGTGTGCATCCTGCACAATCTTTCTTATCGATTTGATTATGCGTTGCCTCGTGTGGATTCCCCAGTGATACAACAGCCCGAACAAAACCACAATACAGAAACTAGCAGCCCTGGCTGTTTTACAGTCTATGAGGTTAGTGTTATACCGTAAACTAGATGACGAGCCTCAGGCCATCCCAGAGGTAGATAAGTTTTTCTTCATTAAAACAGATTTGGAAAAGTTTAGCATCGCATCGCTTGCTTACCAATGGATCCTCTGTAATGAATGGATGCTGTCAGAAAGAGAGTCCAAACTGTTCATAAGAAAAACATTACAGTAATTTACACCACTCCAGTCAGTAAGGGTCTCCTGAAGTGAAATCTTCTTGTTTGTAAAAATCAAATAAATTATTATGGCATTTTAAACCATTATTTTGAGTGCATAATCCATAATAATGTCTGGTGAAAAAGTCCGTCTCCATATAGTTGTCTAGAACTGATCTTTCTCTCCTGATTAAGATGAGATTACTTAAAAATATTATGGATAGAGAACTTTTAGTTGGAAGCAATGGTGAAAACGCCTTAATGATGGATTTGTTTGTCACAAATACGCAGCTTTTCACTTTACATGTCATTTATCAGTGGACTAGAGTTGGGTGAATTTCTTGTGATGTTTTTATTAGTTATTTGGACTCTCATTCTGACGGCACCCATTCACTGCAAAGGATCCATTGATGAGCAAGTGATGTAATGTTCAATTTCTCCAAATCTTTACCAATGACGGAACAAACTCATCTTGGATGACTTGATGTTTTGGGTGAACTATACTTTTGAAATATATCAATTTGAATTAGAATGACTGATGCAATGAAAATGCATGACTTGACCAAAATCTCTAATGCAAACGCAGTGGCGTCAAACACAAATCAAGCTCATACGTGGCATTATATGTTGTGACTCACCCCAGGCTCCGGAAGTATACTATCCCTCACTGGAGGAGAACGGCAACCCTCAGGGTGTTGAGTGGCTCTGTAGCGCCATCACTGTCCGCATGTATCTCTCTCTCATTGCTGTCAGCAAAAACCAGCACACAAAGGAGGCATCCATTGGAGCTCTGCAGAACCTCACAGCTTGCTTTGAAAAGGTATAATCTAGAAACGAACCTCAATAACATAAGTATAAGCAGTTATTTTATTGACATTATTTTCACATATCTTTTATCTCCATTAGACATCCCAAGCCATCGCACATTTCATCGTGCAAAAAAAAGGATGCCTGTCTCAGGTGAAGAAGATGCTACAAGATGGAGAGAAGGAAGAGATCAGAATATCTGTGTCCCTGCTAAAAAACATCTCTCGTTACCAAGAACTGCATGCAGAAATTGGTGAGCTGCCATTGTATGTAACAATATGCACAATAACAGCACACGGCCGTGTCAGACAGAAGAGTGAATTAACAAATGAACGAATTTATGAACGTCTCCAGTAAAACAGGTGTTACCGGAGCTGGTTTGCATCCTGCCAAACTCTGACCGAAGGGCTGAGCAGTCTATAGAGCAGCCTATAGAGGTCACTGTGACGATCTGTCACATTCTCATCAATCTGAGCTATGCATCTATATCTAACACATCTGCCATCATTAACCAAGGAGCATTACCCAAAATCATCGGCATCAGCACTAAAGACGATGGGTATGGTTTCATTTTCATGGAAAACTGATTTTCAGTTATGGGATGTATAAAAAGGCTCACAATAAAAGTCATTTATGCGAGTTATTTAATTAACAGTTTTACTTCTCAACTAATTCTAGGTTTGGACCCACACGAGCGGGCCAGGCAGCTTGTCTTTTACTTCATACGCTATGGAGCCATTCAGAGCTGCATAGCAGTTACAAAGAGGTGAAATGTTTAATGAAGGGTTACTACTTACTATTAATAACAAATAAATAAACAAACAGCAAATTCTTGCCAATAGTCAAAAAAGACCAATCAACATATTAACATTGTTTACAATAAAGAAATTATTGCAGTTACCTGTTGGAAGGCAAGATGTAGTAAGTGTACATGTATTTCGATTGTGGCACTAATGCGGTGAAGCAAATTTGTGTCATTTCACATCATTTCCTGATCTCATTATTCTGCCTCACCTTGTCCTCATCGTTTATGCCTCATTCCTTTCTCTCCCATCTATAAAAAAGGCAATGGTCAGAAAGATGCAAAGATTTACTAGACAACATTTAAACGCAATATTTTAAATGTATATATATATATATATATATATTTTTTTTATTATTATTTTTTTTTTAATATTGTATTTATTACTTTAAAAATATATATAATAAAAAACTTGTATGGTGATTTATGATTGTATTCATTTGCATGAATTTGACTGCATGTATATTTACTCTTGTCTTGTTTCTACGGCAGGCTGGTTACAGGAAAACTGACTTCATAAACAAAAGGACAAAGAAAGCTGTGAATTTAGTTCGTGATTAACAGGATCCAGAAATCTACTGCAATGAAAAAGACTTTATAACTTGCTTTTTTAGGAAATGTAAAAAGAAAGTGATAATAACACGGCTTTGGTGCGTGTTTGTATATGTGCTTTGTCTTAATTTAATACTTTATAGTTTTCTGTGTGTTTTAATTGAATAAAAATAACAACATCTGTCAATTTTTATATTTTTTTACTGACCTTTTGATGTTTACTGCAGTTGGTCTGTTTAAATAGTGGTATTAAAAGCATTTTCATCAACAAAGCTATTTATTTGTGTATTCGTTTTTATTTTGCAGTGGGTAAAGATACTTCCTAGCATTGTGTAGCAAAACAAGTGTTTTTTTAATTTTTTTTTTATATAAACTAACGTTATCATGTTTCTCCAGTCACTGAGGGGTTAATGTCTGTTTAGTTACCATGGTTCTGTTTGAATACAGCCTACTCTCGACGCTCTAGTAAACAAGGTTCGTTAAAAGCATAAATCATTTATATATATATATAAAACTCGAAGGAATTAGCGTTATGCCTTGATGATTTCTGTAAATTGAGAATCATGCTAAAGGTTCAGGAAGTGATTTGAAGTCTTTTGAATAATAACAAATCATCCTAATCCTCGGTGGGAGGGATTAAGCGAAAGATCGAACTCGCTTTACGTTATCGACAGAATTAAAACGTACGAATAAAACTGACACATGCTTTCATATTTTTTCATATTGACACATATTTTTGCTTTGTTACTTTGTACAGTAGCTCGCTTTGTCCACAAAGCAGTTTAATTTGTTTTTACGTCACATCCGTAAACAAAGAAGCTCATGCGAGCTGGATTGTGCCATTATGTTACTAAGGGGTGCTATGTAGTTCCATACATGCGACAATGTCGTTGTTTTGTGTTGTTTTATTTAAAAACAACAGTCTCGTGCTTACTGTATGTGTGTAATGTCTTTCCCCCACATGTATATACTCTATTTCCCTTAATAACTTTAATTATTATTTCAAAGACAAAATATCGAAACCCCTATAAGTATAGAATAATAGATTCTCCCAGTTTCACAAAACACTACAAGCCAAGTGGTATTTTAAAGAGCCCTTTAAAGCCCTAGTGTACTAAGGAAGGAATCTCAATACATTTTACCTGCATATCGAGGAAAAACTCGGTTGTCCACTTTTGTTTGCCAAGTCCTCACTATCGGGGACTTGACTCAGGTAATTGTTACATAGTTTTATTCGTGTAGAGTTTATATATATATATGATAATTCTTTGCAAGTATAAGGAGTTATGAGTACGTTATGTTTACATCACTGACTAACTCACTGAATGAAGTGCATAAATACAACATTTATAATAAAACAGTTTTATTATACATCGAGCACGTACGTCTTTGCGTTGTCGCTTTATTAAATGTACAGGCGCGCGGTAACTGTCTTGTTTATTAATATTTACATCACATGCCAACTATAAAGTAAATGTTTACTGACTCCACGTTGCTAATCTTTAAATGGGTTGGGGTTTGCATGATCTGGAAAGTCTAGTTCGGCTGCTCGTCTGCTTTGACAGTTTGCTCGTGTTTTGTCCTTGTTTGTGTGCTGAAGATAAGGTCACGTGTTCAGAGCAGCTGAGCGCAGTGTGTGTGTGTGTGTGTTACAGCACCTCCTTTTAGGGCCCAGAACAGCACGAGCTGTAATCGGTGCCAGTGGTGCTGTCATCGGTCTTTCCTAATTTAAACCTGACTGAGGATGTGCATGGGTTTCTGTTTTTACCACGAGAACTACTGAACCGACCTAATAGAGAGGAGGTCGCAGTGTTTTCCCCTCTATGCTCAAATTAGATACTCTCTTTTGGGAGTAACAAGAATGAAAGAGCTTGAACATGTTATGTCAATGGTCTTTCTTTTGTAACCAATACTGGAAGTGCCTCTATCTGTGTTAATTGCTGTAAATTTTAGTTGAGGGATACATTTCCTGCTATTATGCAGATTGACATAGACAATTGGTTTTAGAAATAATAATAACACAAAATATAATGTGGAATAAATCAAACCAAATGTGTGCGTGTTTGACCAAAATGTGGCAACTTTATTATTAAGGGCCAAAATGATCTTAAAGGACAGAAAAAAAATATTCAACCCAAAATAAAGTAAATGGTCAGTTTAAGTTTGTTGTAGTAGTTTTCCTTTGTGCTTTTGGCTGTTCTATTACTTTTAAAATATTTTTTTATTTAACCTTAGTTTTATTTTAGTTCTAAGATGTCAGCTAGAGTTTATCTATTTATATTTTATTTCATTACAGCTTTATTTAAAAAAAAATATGTTTAAAATAGTTTTAGTTCTAGTTATCATAACGCCATCCTGACCCTCATGTTATTCCAAACCAGAAAAACGTATTTTTTTCTTCAGTGGAATGTAAAAGGAGACTTCAAATCATTTTCCCCCATACAATCAAAGTAAATAGTGTCTCAGGTTGTATTCCTCAGAAGAAAGAAACTCATACAGGTTTAAAATAACATGCGGAAATGGTGAAATAATTGTTGTTTTATATTATTTGCATTGTTGTTAATATATTATTATTGTGTAACTATTCCTTTAACTCTCAGAATGTGCAAAGAATCAATGCAATTTCAAATTCTTGTTGTTTTACAGAAGCACTGTATTCCTATTGTAACAGATTTAGTTACTGAAAAGATAAATCCACATTAATCCGCATGAGCAATAAATAAACCTGTAATTACAAGAAATAAAAAAGCCGTTTTGTTAGATCACTAAGAATAATAGGTAGGGTTAATATCTTGCTTAGCATCAGAATGTATTTTTTAATAATTAATGAGGACCACTGTTGACTTTTTGTTACTGATGCAGACTCAACTTCCTGAAAAGACTAGCAGTTACTCTGTTACATTAGGAAACAGGTGTGTAGTGAAGCCTATAAAGGCAAAGGGGTGTAACGAGAGAGGTTTGCTTTTAAAGATCACGCTGCTATCTGTTACCCTAGAGACCGCACCGGTCAACGTCTGAATCACATTTAAAACACAATGTCTCTTTGTGGGCCACATGAATATCACTGAGCCCTTTTGTTGCTCACTTATTTTCCCTTGCCTTAGCAAGTCACTTTTCTTTGTTATTTAAACGAAGCTTTATATCCTTGTGGAATTTTCCAGCACTAAAGTGTGCCAGCTCTAACTTTATCTTATTGTCATAGAAGGCATTGCCCCATTTCTAAAAGCCTTTCTCAGTACCTTTCTACTTCATTTACAGCAGCCCCTCACGATGCCACTGAACGATGAACGTCCCACCTCCACCTCTACGGTGGCCAGCGAGGACCAGAACAGTGACACAGAGTCATCGGAGAGGTGCGACAGTTTGACCTCGTCGAGCGATGTGGACTATTCACGCCAGAGCTTCACCAGCGATTCGTCCAGCAAACACAACTCTCCTTCTTGTAGGTGCCCTAACATTCAAATGGCAAAAAAGCATCTGTGTAGATTTATTTTTATTAGATCAATCACAAAAATATAGCATTTATTTAGAAAGTATCATCTAAACTAGTGCTATTTTATTATTATTTATATACAATTGTATTTATTTATTAATAGTTAAAATTAGCTTATATTTTATTGTTTTTAATTTAGTTTTAGCAATTTATGTGCTTCTGTCTTTTTGATTAATTTGAATTAATATTTTTTAATTAAGATTATTTAGCTTTCATTTAATTTATTTCAGTTTTAGCAATTTGGTGTTTCAACTTATGTTATATACTTATGTCTATTTTTGTTTTTCTAATATTTATGTTTAATTTGAGTTTAGTTTTAACTAATTGACCAAAAGAGGTATAAATGTCTATTGGTCTTTTAACCTCAGTTGCCACTGTGTCCTCAGGCAGCCCACCAAAAACCCTAACACTTGATGAGGTCATGGCCTCGGCTCGGGACCTTTCTAATCTGAGCCTGGCTCATGAGATTGTTGTCAACCGGAACTTCCACCTAGAGCCTCCGGATCTACCCCAAAATAGGTACTAAACTGTTGTTATGTAATTACCATCTCCAGATCTGGGTCCCCCTTGATGTTCAGTTTGCTTGGTAACTGTTCATAATTATAGACACGGGTCAAGAACAAGTCGATGGGTGATGATTATGATGATTATGAAAACACACACAGAATTATTTAATATAGTCAAGGGTCAAAAACATAGATGGCCTATGTATGTATATATATATATAATATAATGTACATTGATTATATAATTAAATCCAAACCTTTTTTTCCTTAAAGCATGGAGAAGAGAGTTAAAGATTTGGTGCACAAGGCCTTCTGGGACTGTCTTGAAACCGAGCTGAATGATGACCCTCCTGTGTACGATTACGCCATCAAACTTCTGGAAGAGATCAGAGATGTAAGTTACACATTTACTTTGATAAAATGATGAAAAGCAGTCTGATTGCAAACTGTTTCTTAATCATTTTTGTCCTTTCATCAAAGACCCTGCTGTCCTTCCTGAACCCCGGGGCCAATCGCTTGCGTACTCAGATCATGGAGGTCCTGGACATGGACCTGATCCACCAGCAGGCTGATAACAATGCGGTTGATATCCAGGGAGTTGTGTCTTACATCATCAATACTATGGGCAAGTTCTGTGCGCCGGTCCGAGACGATGAAATCAAGAAGCTCAAGGAGAACTCGGGCGACTTAGTAACACTGTTCAAGTATGTTAAGGTGTTTTCTTGTACAACTTTGTAGAACTAAGTCAGTATGACTTTAGAGGTCACTGGCTGGTGTAATAACGTACAAATAGTGCATGCCATTCTCATTCATTCAAATCGGTGTGCAGTTATGTACAATGTCTTGAACACATCACCAATTACTAAAAATTTGTGAATGTGGTATTCATTTTATAATTTCATATTTATATGGTTTTACTTTCAGCTCTAGTCTTAGTTAATTATAACCCTTTCTATAACAATGTTCTAATTACACATTATTCACAGATGTATTATTTTTATATATTTATAAGTGGATTAAATATATTTAAAAAATGTTAAGAACAAATATGTATGCACAAGCCCAGGGGCCTGTTCCATAAACCAAGATTAGAGTATAAGCCAGACTTATTTCAGTTAGTCTGACTTATTGCCAGTTAATTTGTATTAAAATAAGTCAGACTATCTGCCATAAGCCTGTCTTATTTGGTAAACTTGTTTTATGGAACAGGCCCCAGGTTGTGAACTAATAATGTTGTAATTGTAACTATGTAACTAAGAGGGGTACACATCAGTAATGGTGTTGTCTTTACTAACAGCCATATTTTTATGTACACATTAACCTGAGGCAAAGTAATTGACTTGTAAATGATGGCCTGTGTCATAACAGAGAAATCTTCCGGGTGTTGGACCTGATGAAAATGGACATGGTGAATTTTACCATCCAGAGCCTCAGGCCAGAGCTTCAGAGGCAGTCGGTAGAGTATGAGAGAGCCAAATTCCAGAGCATTCTGGAAAGAACTCCCAGTAAGTCATTTAGAATTATTTGAAATAAACTGATTGCTTTTAAAAGGAGGAGCCATTTTTTACCACTCAAAAAGAACATTTTGTCATTCCAGAACTATTTGGCTTTCTTTTTCCTGTAAAACACAAAGCTTTAAAGATGTGTTGACTGTTTTTGTCTGTACAAGGAAAGTCAATGAGGTCCACATCAAAATAGGACACCACTGACTTTCATTGTATGGTTCCAACTCACAATAAATAATACTCATCACAATAAATAAAAGTTTAGATTTAAGGGTTAATGGTTCACCCAAAAGTATACAACTAGGCATACTTTAATCTAATTTTAATTCACTCAGGTGCTTTGGACCACACAACTGAGTGGATCAGATCTTCAATAGAGGAGGCCACTCGAGTCATGCCACCTTCAGACAAGAGCAGCGATTCTGGGCAGAGCAGCAAACCTTTACCAGGCCCCACGCTGGTGCTAAATACAGCCTACATCAGACTGCTTACCTGGGATGAGAGCAAGGGCCCATTACCTGAGGTTAGAGAACAAACACGTATTATCAGTCATACTGAGCATTGAAATCAAATGTAAAATGCATCTTCAAGAGTGCTTTGTGATCCACCACTTGCAGACCGTGATGACGGATGAAGTGAGGTTGCAGGAGATGCAGCGGTCTCTTCAGCTCTATCAAGCACTCGCGTCTGTTCTGCTGATCGTCTACAGCTCAATAGGAGGGGCCGTGTCAGGCCTGCCTGCTCTTGTCGAGAGACTTAAGAAGATGACAGCAGTGCTGCTGGAGGGCATGCATAGCGCGTATGTCCTGTCCCTGTCCTTCCCCTAGACTCTGCTCAAGTTAACACATGCACACATACAAATGTGCAACAATAAATGTCTCAATCGAAGCGATCTTGTTTTATGTTTCCCGTTTGGTTTACAGAGACTTTAATCTCACTGAAGCTCTTGGAAACGTCAGTGCTCAGATCTGCTGTGAGGTCAACAAGTCTCTGGCTGAAAGAAACTTCCCAGCTCTGCCGGCTCAACTGCAGGAAACTTTGAAGGGCCAGATTTGTGACATCACCCAGGAAAACAACCCAATACGCACTCTTGTTGGTAAGGAAAAATGTAAAGGAATAATCAATTTCCAGTCAACAGCACTTCAATAAATTAATTTTTAAATTCTTTTTGTCTTATCTAAACAAATGTACCCTAATCAAGAAACATTTACATGAGAAGCAAAATAGATAATAGATTTTAATGCTGAAATTCTTTTTGCTTATAACGTAAATTTGCCAGTGGTGTAAGAAAAATAAACCTGCATTCGAAATTAAGTGTTTTTATGGATAAACAAAATAATATGCATTTAAATGAAAAAAAGTTTTTTTCTTGCTTTATGCAACTCATTAATTAATTTCTGTGATAATGAGCATTATGGCAATGAATTCTGTTAGAGCTGAACTTGTAATATTGCTTTGAATCGTGCATTTCTTGTCCCACAGAGGGAAGGGTACAGCAATACTTTAGAGTGGTCTTCGCCTCTACCAGCTCTCACAGGACACCCCCTCCCGTGCCGCCAGGCTTGGGTCTGATTCAGGCGGAGCTCATGGGGCTTGGGGTCAATTTTGTCAACCTCGTCAACTTCAACAAAAAAGTGTACGGTCCTTTCTATGTGAGCATCCTGAAGAATCTACTTTTCATCGACATGCAAGCACCAACTCCGCAGAATGGGATCATACAGGGCCCACCCAGTAGCCCACTGGAGTCCAAATAAACCAGGATGCATCGTTTACTTGATACGTTGTCATCACCAGACATTTCACTCATGTGTTTCCAAGTGAATTATTTGATGCTTGATTTAATCACTGCAGTATGAAGACGAATGAAGAACAACAATGTGCTTTGGTACTTAAAATGGAAAATTATGGAGGGGGTTGTGCTGTTTATTATATTACAAAGAGACTATGTTCTTTGCCAAGTTATATTTTTAGCATCTCTCTAACTGTGGTTTCCACTTGACAGTGTTACTGCAATAGAAAAGCAGTAATTACGTACAGTATATTGACCGTGTTTAGGTGCAAGGCAGAAATTTTCTATATTTACAGTTGTTAAAGACATAGCCAAAATAGGCTGATATATTTACACAGATCATTTATAGACCATTTAGAATATATCCATTTAGAGATACCAGTGTTGTTCTTTCCCATGCCCATTTTTTTTTTGATCATAAAAAAATTGTTTATTGGAGCAATCCATCATTGAAAAGTGAAATTATACATTTTGGTTGCTACACATGATTTTGAAAGTATTGTACTACAAATATAACTGTGTGTATACTTGAAAGAAATTTCAATGAATTTCTTACTCTGCATAATTTGAAATGGAAGAAACTTGAAATTATATAAAGAGGGAGAATCAAAAACTCAAGAATTCGATGTTGTTGAATTATTTAGAATTAGTCCTGCTAGTGTCATTTTATACAGTTACGTATGACTGCATGATCATTTGTTTTCCTTTTATATCCTTCGTCATTTGGATTAGTTTTGTACGCTGTTTGTATTGTTGTCCTTTGGTTACAAGCGTGTTTGTTTTATTGTTGCTGTATTTGAAAATAAGGCGATTCTCTAATATAATGTTTGTGCTCTCTTATGTTAATTGTTTTATTTTAGCTGTTACCAAACCTTAGATCAAGACCCTTGTTTTGCTGGTGACTATTTTTCCCATTTGTTACAAGCAAATTAATCTTTTAACATCTTTGTGTGGAAAGCCATTGTTCAAACGGGACAGACATTCATTTTAACAATTTTGCAATATATGTATTGTTTGTTTTTAAGATATAAGAACAAAATATATGTAGTGTGACAAGCACTTAAAAATATATAATAAAAAAAGTGTGAAAACTAGTTCATATTTCTTTTACACCTGTTTCGGTATTCATCTGAGAGCATTTAAATGATCTTTTGTTACATTAACAAATATATATTTACAAAGAAGGGTTCAGGGAATGTAAATCAAGAAAAGAAATGTGAAGGATGTGATAAATTGGAGGAAGTAACTTTGATAGTGAAGACGAATGATTTTGTACTGTTCATGGCAGAAATAATTAATTGTTCTGCACACACACAAAGCAGAAATTAAAGGATTAAAATACTAGTCAGATCTGCAGAGACGTATCTAGAAGTTAAAGGGCTGCAACGTGAGACCATAAGAGATGGCCAAGAGTTTAAGAAATACATTGATAGGTTAACAGTGAAACCTAATGTAATGTGTATACAGGACACAGTTGGATTTTATAATAAATAGCTATAGTATAATTGGAAGAGAGAATTTGGCAGAGGAGGAGGAATAGCTACACATGAAAGTAATAAATAAAGAATACGAATCAACTATAGCTATGCAACCCCCAATACTGAAAAAAACAACGAAAAAAAATGATAACCCCCCCCCCATTACTGAAGAGGAAAAAAAAAAGTAAAAAATGATAACCCCCGGCACTCAAAAGCACACTTTGGGCCTCCTGCATAGCACTCGCACTGACAAAAAAAGGAAAAATGATAAACCCCCCATTACTGAAAAAAAATAAATGAATAAAAAAATGATAACCCCCCCCCCATTACTGAAAAGGAAAAAAAAAAAAGTCAAAAAT
>JAUCMT010000088.1:6018298-6111372 GCA_032357475.1 Enteromius thamalakanensis
GAAAAAAAAAAAAAGTCAAAAATGATAACCCCCCAGCACTCAAGAGCACACTTTGGGCCTCTTGCATAGCACACGCACTGACAAAAAAAGTAAAAAATTATAAAACCCCCCATTACTGAAAAAAAAAATTATTATCACAGATAATCTATCAGAAGAAGCCAAGCAGTATAGGAGTAGCACGTTAATGAATTAAGAAAGATGAGATGTCAGATAGTTTACTAGACTTGAGAGACATCATTTTATTCAGTCACTACTTAAATGCTAAAAGAAAAGGCTATATATATGATACCATTTTTAAGTTCATTAAAGAAACGAAATTAAGTATTTTATTTTCTTTGTTTCTTTATTTTGAAATCTCACACATCTATCGTATTATGTCAATCCTATAAGCGTGTATTCTGTCCATACTCCAGTCCAGTCGGTGGCGGTAACAGCTAATAAACATCAAAGACGAAGAAGAAGAATACTACTTCCGGTGGGTTTACGTCATTCTGATGACATGAAGCTAGTTGAAAGCTAATCTTGTCACAACTAGAAGCACACTAGATTTCGGGACCAGTGTTACTGTTATTTAGTTTCTTTTCATCGCATCAAAGATTAAATCATGATGCAATTCATAGTAAGTACTTACATCAGTTCGTGAGGTTTTAAATGTGTGTTTATTCGCTTGTTAATTCACATTATAGTAGCTAATTTAAGTAACTTACTTAACGGGTTTCATTTTAGCTAAATATAAACATTTAAAGCCAAATGATTTCTAATACAAAAGAATGTATCTCTCTGTGATATTTATTTGCTAATCTTTTTAATAAACGTTTTTTTCCAGCTTGGCTTCACCTTGGGGAACGTGGTTGGCATGTATCTGGCACAGAATTACGAGGTTACAAAAACAATATTTATTCACATATTAACTCCTTGACTGTCTAAAGTACTACACTAAACGAATTCTAACAAGATTGGACTACATGGAATTAGTTTTGAATTGGAAAACAGTTCCATGTTGAGTGATCATTGTTTCATATACGTTGTTTGTTTATGACTTTGTCAAGGTACCCAATATTTCAAAGAGAATCGAGGCCTTTAAGAAGGATGTGGAGGCCAAGAAGAAGCCCCCAGAGTGAGGAACACAAGTCATGTGTGGGAATATGGCAATTTGTAATTAATTGAAACGGATGGATATTTAAAGTGAATATAACGTTACTATAGGCTAGTTACTATGTTAAAGTATAAACAAAAGAGCCCTCAAAGTGCACAGTATATTCCTTAGTATCAAATAGTGCCTTTGCAACTTGACTTGTTTTGCATTTTGCATTATATTTTCTCTCTCTTTCCTAAATTAGGGTACATTTGTTTACACCTGACTTTTCCCCCTTTTCATTTTAAATAATTATTCATTAATATATTTTAAAAACTCAATGTGGTTTTGTGAGAAACAGCTTGCAGTGTGATGCAGTTTTTGGGTTTCCTATATTCATGGAGAAACATTTGCTGTGCAAATAGAAACTGCACATATAATTAGTTATTCGAAACAAATTATGGCAATGTTTTATAAAGGCTTCTTTAACGTTATGTATTGAAGTTCTGAGATTATACGAATAAAATGTTTGTTTTAAGTTGTTGGTTGTCAGTATTGTTATTGTATGTTATTTTCCAGCAATGCTTACTAAATAAATATCACATGTAAAAGTATAAAACTTTGCTGGATAGTAACTTGTCTAAAATTATATATATATATAATTTATTATTTTTTTTTTTTTAGACCAAAAATATTAACTTATCATTCATATATAAAAGGGTTTTTACATCGGGGTAAAAATATAACAGAACTGTAAAAATGTCACAACTTACATACAGACTCATTAAAATGTTAAAACGGTGACGTCCAAACAAGTAGACTAGCGTGTACGATGTTAAAAGTATGCAGTTGTAAATGTTGACCGGAAGATGGCGCGGTGGACACGGAAGTAAACAACTTTATCAGCGTTCCAAATATAACATTAAGGGATAAGCTTTTGTGTACATTTATATATAGATACATATACTGACATTTTTCAAGGTTATTACGGTAAAAAATATTTTGTAGTCTCCCATATATTAAATAAATATATTTATAGATATAGTTTCATATTTACTACTGACTTATCGCGTCATCACATCACTATCACGCCAAACACATTAAATGTCTTAAGCTTGCTTTAGATTTTTTTTTTTTTGCATACTATCAAAATAACAATTATTTAAAAAGTAAATTAATACGGGATGCACTAGGTTTGTAAAGTTTGTCCGGAAGACGAAAGTGAGTGTTTCCGGTACGCGTGGCCGCTCCTGTTGACAGCTGCTGAGCGAGACGAGCCAAGATGATTTCCCTCACCGACTCCCAGAGTAGGATTGACATAACCTGTCTCACTGACAGCTTTTCCTCAAACAATATCTAGCGTCAGTGCTTTCCTCTGCAAAGCCTGCCGTCTTTATTATTTCGCCTGTCTTATTATTTGTATGTGTGTGTGTGTGTGTGTGTATTCATGCAGCTGCGTACAGATGTCACTCCACCATTAAATACATCCAACTTAAAAGTCATTGTCGGTGAATTACATGTCAGGAAACAGAATGGAAATAAATATTCTGGCTTAAAAACCGCTTTAATTGTAATGGTGACAGTCCTGTAAACATAGTTTTATGTTTATGATCATCATAATAATCAATATGAAACGATGATTTAATTGGTATTTAATGCTAATTTTATGTTAATTTAATTATTTTAATGGCTTTTCCTCTTTCAACAGAAATTGGAATGGGGTTAACAGGATTTGGTGTATTTTTCCTGTTTTTTGGGATGATCCTGTTTTTCGATAAAGCTCTCCTTGCCATAGGAAACGTGAGTGTTCTCATGTTGTCCTCTTATATATTTTAACATTTTTTGGTTATGCCTTACATATGTATATTTTAACTATAACTGCTTATCAAAGTAATTACATATATATATAACCCTGGACAACAAAACCAGTCGTAAGTCTTAATTTTTCGAAATTAAGATTTATATATGATCTGAAAGCTGAATAAATAAGCTTCCCATTGATGTATGTATGATTTGGTTGGATGGGGAAATATTTGTCCGAGATACAACTATATGAAAATCTGGAATCTGAGGGTACAGAAAAATCTAAATGATGAGCCGTTAAAGTTGGCCAACTGAAGATCTTATCTATGCATTTTACTAATCAAAAATTCAGTTTTAATGTTTTCGGTAAGAAATTGACTAAATAGCTTCATGGAACATGATCTTTTTTGGCAAAAAAAAAAAAAAAATCTATAATTTTGACCCATACTATGCATTTTTTGGCTATTGCTACACACACATTTATTGCACGTTCGTTATATACATGTATATAAAATGTATATAAAATGTAAGGTTATATAATTCTCGGTTTTCTCAGTAGTTTCTGATTTCTTTCATATTACTTTTTTGTGAATAGTATCATTTTGCTACACATTTTTACCTTTTCCATCATTTTCTTCATTATGCTGCCCAAGATTTTCCCGACATGAAAGTTCTCTCATAAAATAAAATAAACCCTTATTTATACAAATAGAAATCATATAAACATAGACACATTTAAGAATAGATCCCTCAACCCAAAGCCAGTTTCTGTCTCTTACCTCTCACTTTGGTCTTCATTTGTCTCAGATCCTTTTTGTTGTCGGTCTGGCATTTGTAATCGGGCTGGAGAGGACCTTCAGGTTTTTCTTTCAGAAGCACAAAATGAAAGCCACCAGCTTCTTCCTAGGAGGCGTCTTTGTAGTGCTGATCGGGTGGCCCATTGTCGGAGTGATTCTAGAATTTTATGGCTTCTTTCTATTATTCAGGTATTATTATGCATCTACATAACTAGTAGCTCTAAGCTAATGTTAGTGGGTTTTAACAAGCCGATGCCAAGGGAGATATAGATATTACACATGCAATTAGAGATCAATTGCATAGTAGAAAATACAATGAGCACTTATTTTGCACAATATTAATTATTATATTTTCTATATCTACACTCTAATGCCTTTTCTTCATGTGTAGGGGATTCTTTCCAGTGGTTGTAGGCTTCATCAGGAGAATTCCTGTCCTGGGATACTTACTGAATCTTCCCTTTATTAGTGGGGTAAGTTTTATCCAGACAGGGTGATGAAGAGGAGAGTCATCTCTTGGTTTTACTTCCATATAGACTGCTGTGAATTTAACACGTCCTAACCAGGCATGATGCAATAAATGACAAATAACAAAATGAAGCTGCCAAACGGGATTATGTTAACATTTACACTATCAATGTGAACAGATAAAACGTAAACTTATTATCATGTCTGGTTAGGACACAGTCCTAAATTGTAAATTCACTTTTTTTTCAAAGCTTTTGCTTGCTATGAGACTAACATGCTTTTCCACTAAAAGTAATACAAATCACAAGGGACATCAAGTTAGATTTGGTTCACATATATTTAAATAATATTAAGGGTGTCATTTTCTTATGGAGTAATATTTTCATTTTTAAAAATACCCTAGTACAAAATAAATCTGTTTTTAGTAGAATAGAACTAAATATAGTTAATATAAGTTTTCCTCGGTAAGGATGCATTAATTAAATGTGACGGTAAAGACTTTAATAATAATTAAAATATTCTGAAAATTTTAAAATGTAAAATATTAAGCAGCGGCACTGTTTTAAGCATTGCTTATAATGATAAAAAGTTAAGCTTTTTCAGCGTATTTAAGTGATTTCTAAAGGATAAAAGCTTTAACATCACAGAAATAAATTATATTTTATAATGTATTTTAAAAAAGAAACTGGATATTTTTAATTGTAATAATCTTTCACAGTATTACTGTTTTACTGTATTATAAATCTTCCAGACCTCACTTTTTGAAGGGTACCAATTGCATAACCCGAGCTTTTTTGGGCACCTGTTTTCACCTCATGCAAGAAACACTGTTGCGAGTGTCTTTCAACATCCGTTTGTTGTTCTTTTAATGCCTTCCTAAGGCTGAGCGGACAGTCAGCCATCTTGGTCAGTCACTGCTAATTCTGTCTTGCATGCGAGCATGAATCATGCTGTCCTGTGTCCAGTATTTTAAACGTGATGAATTGTTATATCTGTATATTTTTAAACTGTCCTAATCCTTCCATACCTCTTTTTGTTTCTCCAGTATGTGGACAAAATGAGTGAAAGCAACAACATGGTTTAACAGACTCTTTTTTTACCACTTATTTATGATGGAGTTTCTAAAGCTTTACCTTAAAACAGCCATGAGAAGTATAGAAGTCGTATTACCTTTGAAGCATTATATAAAGACATGTTTCCATTGTGTGGACGTCTGAGTGAGATTTACGTCAGCGCGGAAAACAAGCCACTCCTTCGTCGGCCGGCCAAAGCAAAGCTGTGTCACAGCACCCAGCATCACTGCATCCCTGAACAACTACGCCCTACTTAATAAACACAAACTTCATCGAGAAGTTACTGGAGATCCTCCTGTGAGGAACGTTTGTTTGAATGTGTAGAAGCGACTTCTGGAAGTCTCTATTCTGTTACAATAATGGCCTTGTTACACGGTTGTGTCTGTAATTGTATTTTGAAGAGGGAGGAGAGCTGGATGACAATTTTTTTTTTTTCTATCACACCTGCTGAAACTGTGTGATATTTACACTTTATTTTAAAATTGTTACTAATCAGACTGGCAGATTATGTTTATTATTAGATGCTATTATTATTATTATTATTAACTATTTTATTTTTTCTCTGTCTTCATAAATGGTGGGATCTCAGGATGGTTCAGCTGCCACAAACCTTTGTAATATTAATTTAAAAACTTGAAATGAAGTCAGTGTCTTTATTATTATTGCATTATTAGGTATTGACAATTTGGGGTTCCTCAAAAGGGGCTTAAAATATCATGTTATCAATAATATGGTTGTAATATTAATATTTCAAAATAAGTATACTTTGATATATGAATAAATTCATAATTTCATTAAGACACATTAAAAACAACAGTAATTAATTTATATATATACACGTATATATATTTATATATACACACACACAATATATATATATACACACACAAATGATTAATTGCAAATAATTACACCCAAAATAAAAGGTTTCGTTTACATTATGTAGTGTGTACTTTTATTATGTATATATAAATTCAAATAGAAATATGTTTGTTTTCAATATCTTTATACATAATATAACATATAAAGAATTAAATATATATACGTAAACCTTTTAAAAATACATACTGTTTGTGTGTGTATTTATATACAAATAATTATGTATTGCCTATTATGCACACAAAGGGTCGGTTTCCCGGTTAGGAATTAGATTAAGCCAGGACTAGACCTTTGCTAATTTAGGAATATTTATATATGATATTTAGAAAAATGTCTTACAAAAAATGCATTATCTGTGAGCATTTTAAGACCAAACAATAGCAATAATGTATTTTAAGATATCTCAGTGCAAGCCTTTTCCAGTTCAGACCTCTCTTAACATTTATTTTAATCTAGGACTAGTCTTAAACCCAGTTCGGGAAACTGCCCCAAATTTTTTATTTTGCATGTTATTAATTTACAGCACTAAAAATAACATAGTATTTTATGTAAAACTACATATGTAAAATTATTTATGATTGCAATCTTATTTTTCTGGTTCTTTTTTATAAAACGATTTGTCATAATAATATATTTTTTCTCTTGTGACCTAAAGAATGACAAATAGTGCCTCAAACTGAGACGCACTTGTTTTCTTCGGTCTGGTTTCACTCTGGCAAGATCTGTTGTTTTGTAATCTATTTCAGAGACCATACACATTTAGGCTGTATGCTTCTTCCATTATTATTCCCTTCTAGAAGAGACATAAATTGCAAGTAATTTGTAGGCAGAGCCCAGCAGATATTTATATATGTAGTGTCAGCAGGGAAACCCCATCAGCCGCTTACTGTTCATTCATAAAAAATGATTAGCTGGTGTATTTGAGACGCTTCATTGCTGAAGGTGTAAACATATCAATACTTTCCGCCCTCTTCTTTTCATTAGTTAGCTATTAAAGTGCACACGAATGGAAACTTCCCTTCAGCAGCTCTAAAAAGCATCCTAGCTTTCAGCTGTAAGCGTAGCCAGCCCTGCGAGCGTCTCCAAACGTCATAGCAGTAAAGCAGCCTTATTATTTTAAAAGGAAGGGTTAACTAATCGCTCGGAAAGGTTCGTGGTCCGGCCCCATTGTGAATCAATGAGACTTGACCTATAGCTGAAGACTAATTCATTCAGCATTCCCCCACCCTGATGATTATAAATATCAAGGACAGACTTCACAGTCTTCACTTTTGATCTTACCTCTGAGACTCAACAGCTGAAGAGAACATCCGACACTATGAAAGTAAGTCCACATTCATACTTTAATTTGTCCTGTACATGTTTAGCAGTTAACTTCTAAACAGACTGAATTAGCTGATTTAACTAGTTATTTCAATATTGGGGACCTTGAATTGATTTATTTTTCCATATTTAACAATGAAGAGAAATAGGCTAATTCGCAGTGATATACAAGGCTGATTATAATGCTCTTGATATATTATATGGCATATTTTAACATCAAACACCCTTTCAGGATTTCAGGACTCTTGCGGCTTACGCACTGGCGCTTTTACTTCTGGCAACATTTGTGTCTCATTCCTGGAGTGCACCCATGGTATGATGTAATATTATTTATCTAAACATTTATATTTAAACAATTCAATTATAATAATCCAATTTTTTTTACTGAAATGTATTTTATAATCATTTTATTTTTCATACATATATATAAAAAATGTATATTATAAGATTTTATATATATAAAAAAAAATGCTCTACATGAAAATGCAAATAATGTGTCATTTGTAAATACATTTTCACTATTATAAATATAAAAATGTAACTATTAGCCATTTATTTTACTATTATTTAAAAAAAAATGATGTTCTAATCACATGAATAATCTTTTTTATTATTATTAAAGGGCAGTTTTCAGCGTCGGAATTGGACACCCCAAGCCATGTTATATTTGAAGGGCACACGTATGTTACTGCTGTATTTCAATCATATTTACGATTACTTTGGTTCTGTACGAGTTTGAAGGAAATTTGTCGTTTATAATAGAGGGACGGCGCTTTGTGTCAGAAGACAGAAATGAAGGGGACTTGTATGACACAATACGTTTAGGTATGAATTAACCTTTAAAAATCGTACTGTTTTTGACATCTGTTTTCTAATCTGTTATTTATGCCTTCTGAGACTTTACAATGACTTTTTATTAGCGCTTTACAATAAGGTACATTAGATACAACATTAGTTGGACTAAGAATGAACAAAACTTTTATTTTAAGCATTTATTAATCTTAGTTAATGCTAATTTCAGCATTTACACTGTGATCTAATATGTTTGTATAGATTGTATTTTTATTAATCAATAATGTTAACAAAGATGAAAAAATGCTGTAATAAATGTATTGCTTAAGTTAGATAATACATTAACAAATGACACCTCATTGTAAAGTTGTATCGCTTATTTAATACTAAGAAAGTGTAATAATAATCTTAAGCTTGTAGGTAAATTACCTGTCCTTCTTCACAGAGTCACGCAGCCAAAACACAGAAAACCTGAGCATCTCTAAAGCGGCTGCATTTCTCCTAAATGTTCTCCAGCAAGACAGAGATGTGAGTGAGCCTTACTGAATCCAGCTTAAAGAGCACCAACAACTCACTCTCCCACCTGAATACTTCCAGTTTTGTGAGCCATGTGGAATTAAATGTTTTCAAGTTCATCCTCCGCTACAGCGATGCACGTGTCTGACATCTCTCAAGGTTCATCACTCACTGTTCAAACCTATTACAGCTAGATTTGAGTAATGCAGAGATCTGTGTGTCTCCAGATTGTTTGTATGATTCCAATTGGACTGATTATTGAAATAAGAAAGACTGATTGTAAGCTTTTTAATTTCTTTATTTCTTTTAGGCGAAATGATGGGTTGTTTTTTCAAGACATATCAGCGTGGAAAAGAAACTATTTATGATGATTAAAATTATGTGTAATATAAAATTAACTGTACAGATTTTTCTCCTTTTCATTTTCTTATGTTAAATCAACATGTGAATTGACTGGTCTGTAAAATACATATTTGCGAATGTGTGGGCATTTTCTCAATTAATTAAACTGAATTTGCACTGATAACTGCTACTGTGAGTGTGACTTTTTAATAAAACACCGATGGGTTTTTTTGTGATTGAACTTTGCTTATCTTTGATATATGCTTTAAATAAGTTTTTTCCCACATCAATCTTCACTCCATACAGCATAATGACAAAGCTAAAAACAGAATTGTCACAACTTTGTAAATCTATTACAAATAAAAAAACCTGAAACAAATACATTGCATAAGTCACCACCACACTTTACTTTTGGAATGGTACTCTGCAGATTTCCTTCATACATTATACTTGGATTAAGGTTCATGAGACCAGAGAATCTTGCTTTTCACAATCTTAGAGTTCTTTAGGTGCTTTGTTGCAAATTCCAAGTGTCTTTTCATATGTCTCTTCACTGAGGAGAGGATTGAGTCTTGCCATGCCGGCATAAAGACCAGATCGGTTGAGTGTTGCAGTGATGTTTGTCCTTCTGTAAATTTCTCTTATATGTATATATTATCAAGGAGCTCAACTAGAGTGACCATCAGGCTCTTGGTCACCACTTTAACTAAAACCCTTCTCAATCAGCTGCTCAGTTTGAACAGGAGGCCAGCTCTAGGAAGAGTACTAGTTGATCCAAACTTCCATTATGGATAATGGAAACTACATGCTTCTGTGAAACTTCAATGCAATAGAATTTTTGCATCTTATTCCCAGAGCTGCGCTTGACACAGTCCTGTCTCTGAGCTCTACAGGTAGTTCTTGCGACCTCAAGACTCGTTATTTGCTCTGATGTGCATTTTCAGCTCTTAGACCTTTCATTAAGATGTGGGTGTCTTTCTAAATTATACCTACTCCACTGAATTTGACACAGGTTAACTTTACTTGAAATTTAGTAACTTCTACTAGCAATATGAATGCTTCTAAGCTAAATTGCAATTGTCTCATCTAATACTTATGCAATTGAACATTTTTTATTTTTAACAAATTTGCAAAGATGTTAAATTTTTTTTGCTTTGCCATTATGGTGTATAGAGTGTAGAATGACGTGATAAATAGTCAATTAAAGCAGTTAATATAAGGCATCAACATAAACCATGGAAAAAATGGAAGGGGTATGAATACTTTTGCAAGGCATACGTAAAGGTGTCTTGTTCCACATTAGCACAAATTATCATAGCCTCATATTGCACAAATGTGCCATATTTGGTTTAAAACACCACAAAATGTGTGTTTGGTATGCAAAAGACACTTTTGCATTTTTTAATAATCAAAGTCTTTTCATGGTAAGTTGTATCGTAATATGATCTAAAAGTTGAACGGAAGAATTGACATTCATTTTTCTGTCTTGGTATTTGATTTGTACCACTTTAGCTTTAATGACAGCAGCACTCTGCAAGTTCATGTCAAACCTGATAGTCATGTTCTCCAGCATGATTTGAGCTTTGAAGGAAGCAACAATATGTACAAATGAGTTCACATGGTTTAATTTTCAATAGTTGCAAGCTTAAATGAAATCCCAGATTCTCAATGTGATTGAACTTAAAGATATCTTTCCATTCAAAAGCTGTAGTCAGACAAATGTAGCACATTCTCAGAGGGCAGGGGTGTAAATATGTCCTAGAGTCTGAACTACCGGAGCAGTAGGGTGCAGATCTTAATTCCCATTTTCCAGTGGTTGTTTGCTCTTACCCTCAGGCTCTGCACCCAGAGTAAATGGTGCTTTGATGTTCTGCCTGTCCCTCTCCGCTTCCTCTTCTTCATCATAGGTGTCGTCATCTTCCTCATCGCTGTGGTGAGGGGTGGAGTGGAGGGAAGCCGATGGAGATGGAGGAACTGAAGCGGGTCGGGGGTAATGGAAGCCTTGAGACTGTATAAAACAAAACGTTTTGATTACTCAAACTTATTTTGAATTAATAGTGATCAAAAGTGATTAAAAATGAGCCATAATTATGTGTATTTATTTAATTCATATATACTCCAGATATATTGGTCACTTTAGTGTGCGTGTGTGTGTGTGTGGGTGGGTGGTTGTATGCATGTTCATCTGTGAGTGAGTCTGGTGATCAGGAGTTCAAACAGAGATCAAGTCGTCTTCCTGTGAAGCGTAAATGTTATCCTGTCAATTAAACTTAAGAAAGAAACTCAACAGCCATTCATCCTCATCACTGGAGTCTTAGAAATCCCACATAGATTGAATAACACTAAGATTAGCATGAGATGAGGTGGTACACAGGGATATGAAGTATTTGCGTCACATCACCATTGACTTGTAATGCTAATAGTGATAGCCTCAAGAAAAAATTTAATAAAAAGCCATATGTACACAACATATAAGTCCTTGACATGCATGCAACACACTGGAAACATGAAACAAATCTAATGAAAAAAAAACCTGCAAAGGTCATATATTTACAAAAATACAATTAAAGCAATTTATTACATTATTTAATTATTAATTTTTGTGTATGTACTACAATTTAAAATAACCATTTCCTTTTTAATCTATTTAAAAAGTAATTTCTTCCAGTGATGGTAAAGCTAAACTTTCCAGTCTTCAGTTTCTCATGATCCTTCTGAAATCATTCTAATATGCTGATTTTCTACTCGGTTCCTATTATTATCAATATTATCATCAACAGTTGTAATGCATAATTTATATTATTTTTTATCACTACTACTTCACGATGAATAGAAAGTAGTGCATTTAATATAATGTCTTTGCCCTTTAGGGTCATACATTGAAACTAAACACATAGCTGGAATGCAGCGGTCCACAATGTTCTCTTTGACAGTGATAAAAGGACATGATAGGGCATTAATGTGTGTCTGAGAGAGTGAGTCTGTTAGCAATGCTCACCGGTCCGATGCTAAGATGGTCCATTTTGAATTTACCAGGGAAGGATCTGCTAAGGGCCAGATGTCGGGCTTGCATGTAAAACTAAACAGAGATACACTATATTAACCAATGGAATAAAGAGACCTGAATGAACAGTTGAGCTGAGACTCACCCGTCCAAGGTATCTCCAGTCCAGCAGGTCAGAAAGTCTTTCTGTGCGGTTGCGCTGGATTATTCGCTGTCTACGCGACTGCTGGCAGAATGAAAACATGAACTGAGTCAGCTGGTTACACGACTCGTCTGCAGAACGGAAGCGCCGGTCCACAATGTAGATGCCTACAACACATATACAGATACAACAGCATAACTAGCTGTACCAGATTCAGTGTGTTATATCAAATATAGAGTGTATTGTAAACTGTACATAAAATACTAACTGTGCATATAGTTTTGTTAAGCAGTGACGTTAAGCATTCACGCACCATATTCAGCGGGGTCAGATACATGTTCCTCCATGAAACAGCCAAACCCAGACAGATTGGTGGTCACGCTGGGGATGCCCATGACGGTACACTCTCCTGAACACATTACATTGCAGAAGATGATTAGTGGGAGTCATATAATACAATATACAGTGCAAAAAAGATATGTATACAATATACAGTATGAGACCAGAGATCCCATGCAGTTTTGGGGGTAATGCATTAGAAGTAAAGCAAGATGCATAATCAGATTCCTTTTTTCAAGTAACTAGTAAAGTAATGCATTACTTTAATTTACAAGAAAATATCAGAGTTACTCATATCAGTAAGTTACTTGGTTACTTTGTTTTCCCATTTACTGATGGATGAGTCTTCTGTTCCCATGTTGAAAAAATCAAGAGTAAGCGCAAAGGTGTTGTGTGCACGGTGTAAACATGATGTTTAGTTCTAGACTACATGTCAGTATGTATGAATTCATCTCAGTTTATATAAAAATGTAAATATTTAAATTACAAATTAAATTAAAAAAAAACTACAGAAAAGTGTTAATCTTTCTGCATTCTACTGTATAGATGTGAAAATACTTTTCCTTCAGCTTATTCATTTCACATTTGGTGGGAAAATGCAGCATTTTATATTATAATTTTTATATTATTTATTATATTAAAACAAACAAGCAAGCCCAGCCCAGATTTAAAAAGTAACACAAAAGTAACACAATACATTCACTTCAGACTTTCCATAAAAATTAACTAAACAACATAATTACTTACATTTAGGGAATACTTTTACAATAAAAAAGTAACTTTCCCAACACTGATCGCATGTATGAAAAATATGCACTTTATATAACATTTATGTATGAAATACAAATAACCTAAATAAACAAAAGGACAAAATATCTTTGTTGTTTGAAAATGGACCAAGATTAATATATAATCAATCAAATCAAGCCTTAAATTTTCATGATGTGTAAGATGTTGGATGTAAGTATGTGAGATCTGTTACAATGGTTGTGAAAGTGTGAAACCTGGAGTGTAGCCCCATGGTTCATAGTAAGATGGAAACACTCCCAGATGGCAGCCGCGCACAAACTCCTCATAGTCCATTGGCAGCAAGGGGCTGGTAGAGGACAGGAACTCCGGATGGAAAACAATCTGACATAAAAAACACAATTTATGATTAATGCAAAATGTAAAACCTATAATTAGATAATATTTGTATAACATTTGGTATGATAAGTCATTGTTTTCTTTACACACACAGGTATTCTCATAGCTTTTTAAAATGATGGTTTAACCACTGATGTCCCATGGACTATTTTAACAATGTCCTTACTACTTTTCTGGGCCTTGAACATGTCAAAGCTCTCAGATTTAATCAAAAATACTTTAATTTGTGTTCTGAAGATAAAAAAATGTCTTATGGTTTTTGGAATGACAAGAGGCTGAGTAATTAGGGACAGCTTTTTGGATGAACTATCCCTTTAATACCGAGCCCTACATATTAGCTGCTTTTAATTAAAGTCTACTGGCATAAGACACAGATAACTGCACACCTTCACTCTGTCATTGCGACTATTGAAGAGGCCAATGCGGCGAATGTTGCTCAGGATGGGGTCCGTGGAGTCATCCAGCATGTTGTGAGTTGTTACTGGAGGAAGAGAGTGTCTCTATGGAGAACAAAGGCATGGATGCAACTGCATGTGAGTGTATTTGACAAAGGAAGTGTAATGAAAATAAGAACAGCAATTCATAAGCAGTCATTACATAAAAATCTAAATGTTTTCCCATTGGATTTAATTTTATAATAATTATCTAAAAAAAAAATTCACAAATTTATAAATTTTTATATCAAAACTTGCTGCCTGCTATTCGTCTGCTTGCACCATTTCTATAAATTATTTTTCTCATTAAATTCCAGAGACTGGGTCACTCACAGTAAATGGACTTTAACCCTCCAGAAGTACAGACTCATTTCTTACTCTCATTCCTTCTGATAAACAAACACCAGCACTAACGGATCAATATCTCTCCCCGAAATATTGATACCCAGATAAATCTAACCGGAGTGGCTGTATATTGACTGGCTGCTCATAACACTGCCATTAAAACGCTGTAGAATAAATCTCAGTAACACATTCAATCGATCGACTGCAGACAGTCAGGAAACGTGGTTAAATACGTCACTAAGGTCTGTAACAAGTAATCCAGCAGAGTGATGCAGGGGATTCCACCGCAGATTTACAGAGGCGTAGGTGGTCGATAATTACTATAACCTAAGGCTGACCTTTGATTAGAGTCCATTCATAAAAAAATATGCAGGGGAGGATGAATGAAAGATACCATCTTTAGACCCGTATCCTAATTTGACCTAAAACACCACGATTAAATAATGAGGGCAAAAAGGTGAGGAAATAATAACGATTTTAATAAAACACATTATATAAAAACTTGTGAGTTACAAAAAATAATGTATAGTATTAGCCTATTTAGGCATTTATTGTTGTGATAATAACCTGCTCACTGTACTTGGTCTTACTTAAAAATTTAAAAAATAATAAAAGAGAATATAAAAAATAAAGACTTCTTTTTAAGAAAATCTTAATTTATGTTTAAATAATGTAGTTTAATGTAACCACTACTAAATTAATTCAATAGATTCTAAACATTTTATTATTACTTTATTTTTAATAAATTGCATTTACAAATGCAATTTTTGTTTTTACTTTTCACACTTAACCAGTTTTTAATTTGTAATCATTTTTAAGTAATAAGTAATTAATTAATTAAAAGTAATTAAGGAAATAATATAGATATAATTATAATTAATATAGGAAAACAAATAATATAAATAAAACTAAAAAACCTTTGTTAACATCGGTGCAAGATTTTCAAAATTACAATAATTTACTTTAAAAGATTTTTTAAAAATCAAACACACGCATATTTGCTATTATTAGCAGAAGTGTACTCTAAATATCAGTTTGGTTCATTTGTAAATGAGACCTCTTGTGAAATAAGAACTTTTGTCCGACCTGTGTTGCATAAATGGCCCTCTTCATGATTGTGAAGTCATCCCTGTCCAGGATTTTGCTCATGTCCGGGATTTCACCTCTGTGCACACAGGAGTTTTTATTAAAGGAGATCCTATCTGAAATGACCCACTGACATCACACATTGTCATTATAAATAATCTGACAGCTCCCTGGGGAAGTGTGGTGTACTCTCATCAACACCTAGATAACGCTGTGAAATATCAACACTTGAAGGTTACACAGACACTCAAGTTTATGACGTCAGATGTTCATACTTCCTGTTCGTCAGCATGTACGGATAACATTTACAGTCACATCTATTTGAGTCCTGTTATGACAGCTCTGTGTGAATGAATCACCAACCTTAACAAGCTCTCGTAAAGCCTTTTTCCAAACTTCTCCTTCACTGACTGAGCGGTGTCCCTGACAGACAGAAGATAGAGAGGATAGCATATTGAGAGGATAGCATCTTGCAGTTGATGGAGATTTGTGGGATGCACATCCAGGGCATGAAGCTGCCGTTCCACCACATCCCAAAAATGCTCTACTGGGTTAAGATCTGGTGACTGTGGGGGGCAGTTTAGTACAGTAAACTCAATGTCATGTTCAAGAAACCAATTTGAAATGATTCGAGCTTTGTGACATGGTGCATTATCTTGCTGGAAGTAGCCATCAGAGGATGGGTACATGGTGCTCATAAAGGGATAGACATGGTCAAAAACAATGCTCAGGTAGCCCATGGCATTTAAACGATGCCCAATTGGTACTAAGGGGCCTAAAGTCTGCTACGAAAACATCCCCCACACCATTACACCACCACCACCAGCCTTCACAGATGGATCCATGTTCTCATTCTGTTTACGCCAAATTCTGAAGGTGTATTAGTGTGGTGTTCCTAATAATCCTTTAGGTTAGTGTATTAATAATATTATAGCATTGTTTCATTAATACCCTGAAAGGTTATACACTCAAGCAGTTACGCACCACAGCTGTTTGCGTACAGCCTGTCCTTTAAGAGACTCCACGTTGAAGTTGTTCGTTTTGGCAGGCATGATGAAAAACACAACCACTGTAACATCACTCTTGTGAACCTGTAATGAACACAAACACACAATCAGAAATTGACTGGTAAATTAATGCATTTTGTGAAGAAACTATAAGTGCTTTCAAACATTCAGCGGTGACTGTTCATGCTGTACCCTTAACAAGTAGTTTAATCTGGACAGAGACTCGAGGAACAGATCTGCTCCTTTATTAGAAAACTCATATCGTCCTGCGATGAAAAAGAATAAGGTCTTTTCCAGATTGAAGTCCAGATGGCTGCAGATGAAAAGAGATTTTTTTTGAATTATAACAAGTGCCATATTTTGAAAAGTTCTTGTGCAGATAAAAAAAGAGCTCTAACCCGTAGAAGTGACCCCTAACAAACTCCTGGATCTTGCCTTTGCTCATGGAGTGCAAGTTCTGGAACTCGTGCATGGCTGAGAACTTCCTAACATTCAGACCATTTGGGGTGACGACATCTGCATGGACCAGAAATGCAAGCATGATCTTTTCAACATATTTAGAAGCCAATAAGAGCAGATGGGGTGCTTGGTAATGCAGGGGATACCGGCTTGTCTATGGAGCATATGATTGGCCTCCACAGCTGTGATCTGGGACACGGTGGTGAAGACATGTGCACAGTGTACCGCTGCTCTCTCCAAACAATACCGATGGTAGATCTGTCTCTCCCCTGCCTCCTGGTCTATGTTAAACTGCATGAAATGAAGAATAAAAATTAGCTTTTAAAAGGGTTTAAAACGGGAAGACTAGGGACTGATGTTATGCAGAGTCCAACATTCATTTTTGCAACCTTTGCTGAAATAAGAATTTACAAATCAAAAGTCTCTGAGCTTCCCCTCATCAGCAGGTGAAGGAAGTCTCTGTGGGGCCAAAAGGCAATCGCATCAGCCAGTAAATCATAAGATGCTGTCAATTATTCTTCAATCAACCCCTGCAACCTTCAGGCATGATGACCTTTATGCTCCCTACACCAGGCCCAATTATCACTGCATGCACTCACACCTGCTCGGTTCCACCTCTAATAAGTGTTCACTACACTAACCCACTAGATTGATTTCTGTGGGACACACTTTAAACAGCAGAAAATGTGGGGGATGTTGTATTGTATTGTAAGTCTTGTAAACTGGTATTTAAAAAAAATTAAAAATGACAAAGCTATACTTTTATTATTAATAAAATAATTAATACCATAAGCTAATGCATAATTAACATAAATATTATAAATATTTTACAATTTTTTTTAAATATATTTACAGTTTTAAAAATTCAAAAAATAAACAAATAAAAAAGAAAAAAGAAAATCAAATGATGAAATGGTACAAAAAAAAAAATTATCATATTTACCTCCACCCCAATACTTATTCTTTTTTTCAGAAAAGCATACTGTTGTTGAAACTTCCGGATTTTGAATACATTCATTCAGCTATATCGATACCTATATAGACATCTATTTTTCTCCCAAGGGCTGGCCAGTGGGTTTGTGGAGCCCCAGGCAAGATCATTAAGTTGGTGGCCTATTTTCATGATCTTACCAATATTGACATATAAATAAAACAACATAATCGATGCAAACATGAATAAAATTACTCGAAATAAGCAAACTTTAGTTCGTTTAATATAGTTTAATATCATCTGCATTTTTTTTTGTTGCGGCTTGTTTCCAATGTGTTGTACTTATTTTGTTGTGTCGTTGTGTTATGGAGATTTTGTTGCGTTTCGGCTTGTTTGCTCTATGTTATTTAGTTTGTGTTGCTGTGGAGTTTTTAATTGTGTGTGACAAACAAAAAAAAGCTCATATAAATAATGTAGATTATTGAGGTCATACAAACCCTTCAGTATCACAGAATTGATGGATACCTTTGAAGTTGAACACTTGAACACGAACACTTGCAGCACAATGAATGTACAAAAAAAAAAAAAAAGCAGAAAGCGCAAACAGAAAATGCAAAAGTAAATAGAATTTATACATAACATATCACCTTTAGGACAAGTTGCCCCTGCATGTCCCAGACTTACAAAAGAACTAGTTATAATATGTACAGGGCCTTTGATTATGTGCTGGACAGTGAGGGGCTTTCAAGTCAAACTGATGTATGTTGTCAAAACAATCCTCACCTTGTCCAGGTTGTTATAGAAGTCTGCATTACCGGCGCATAAGTACCGGCCCAGTAGGGTGGCATGTGTGGTGAAAATGGTTGCCAAGGGAATCTTTCGGGAGCGGCACAGTACAAGTCCTGTCCCAGCCTGCCACTCATGAAAATGAGCAATTACATTGGGATTGTCCTGCAGTTGGTCTGTTAACTGTGAAGAGAGACAAACAGGTTAAACATCATCAGCACATTACTCCATCAAACCACAATGCTTTATCCTACAAAGTTAATATACACCAAATCGATTCATATTTTGTCTAGGATAGACTCCAGTATAAATCAGGCAAGTGTTTAGAAATGGTGCTTCTTCACCTCCTTGAAGAACCAGGCCACAAGTGACCCAAAGATGAGCGAGTCGTTAGCCTCCCTGTCATGAAAGGGCAGCCCGATGCTGCACGCGTTCCACAGATCCCCCTTCCAGCGGTCCAGGTTCCAGGCAGCAGCCCCGATATCAAAGAGGATGACATATGGACTGCCCTCAATCAACCAGCGGCCAAAGTGCACCTGAAGGTAGAGAAGTAGTGAGGGCCAAAAATCACAGGTGTAAAAGGAGCCTATTACATTTGAATTTTTAATGTTTTGAATTATATTTTATTTTATATTTTGTTCAGTATAGTTTATGTCAAATTTGCTTATAATTGTAGTTTAGGCTTTAAAATATTTCACTTATCTGTTTAGCATTTCACTTAGTTTATTGCAAAGACAAGACTTTCTAAGTTTACGTTACTATTAAAGGCCCTGTTGTTATGTTGTTATGTCAGGAATTATAATTCAGAAATAGATCAATAACCAAAAAAACCTTCATGTTTCCTCTCTAAAATGACACTCTGGCGTCATCTGCTGGTCAAAATGACAGTCTCAGAAAGACAAAAACACTGTTGCATACATTTAAAAGCGGCTTTATTTTCTGATTAACTTTAATATTACCTTCTGATACTGTTATAGGAATCACATCAGTGCCATACAAAAAAATGTACTGATCAAATGACTACAGCCCTCAATGAACCTGGCCATGGTCTACATATAAGATGCAGACCTTGAGAAAGAGCATCACTAATAACCACGTGTTCAATACCTGGCAACCGTTGTTAATCAAGGAGTCCATGGCAGCTTTGATGGCTTGATTTGGAGGTTCACATTTCTCCACCTGGGTCTTGAAGTTGTGTTCGTAGTAGGGTCCCATCATGATGTAGTTCTCTCCCCATTCGTCCACGGTGATCTTTGCTTTAGTCTGAATAACAGTGTATATACCCCCAACTGGAGACAGACGCACAGTTGTGAAGGGAATATATATAAAAATTGTATAAAAATATTTATAAATGAGAAATTAGAACTTCAAACTAAAACAGTTTTCAAACTAGATTTAGGCCTCAAAGATCTGACTAGTACAGGTGATAAGTGAAAAAAAATGTTCACTTTTTCATAAAAGCATGAAACTTGGTACGCCTGTATAGTTTGCAGCCCTAAACATTTTCAGAAATGGAGCCTTTGCAAAAACACCTTGTGCTTTCTATGGTGACCATTTTTATTTCCATCATAACCATATTTTTTATCATGAACCAAACATGATTGTGGGAAAATGATTTCACAAACCAGGAAAGGTGAACAGAAATGACTCTCTGTGAGGTTACCATAAGGAGTCTCAGGCTTCCAGAGGGGATGTAGGAGGCTGCTGAGCCTGTAGCTGTTCTGTATGCAGACATCAATGTTTTGAACTTGGTGCAAACTGCAACTGGTAACCGGTGCAGGAAGATAAAGAAAAGTAAGACGTAGGCCCTTTTGGATTTGTTGTAGAATGCTGCATTCTGAAAAAAATGTTGAGGTTTGATTGCGCATGATGGAAGTCCAACCAATAGTCCAATAGTCTAGCATAGAAATGACAAGGGCCTGGTCAAGAAGTTTTTCAGCATGCTCTGTTCAAAAGGGCCTGATCCTCCTAATTTTGTCCAAAGGAAACTTGCATGATTGAGCTGTTTTTACAATTTGGTCCTTGCATTGGCAGGGTCAAGCATTGGTGAACAGTTATAAGGAGGACAAGAGATATGAATAGTCCCCGATGGGGTCGACGATCTGTGAGCAATATCCAGGGGGGTGAGACAAGACGGGTAATCCACAGGCAAGCTGGAGTACTGGTGCAAAATGACAATAATAGGGACATAGGGAAACAGAGGAAATAGCCAGGTAACACTTGGCAGTGAGGTCAGGACTGAACAAACATTAAATAGACCAGGTAACAAGGTAAAAAGGGAGGAATAATAATAATGAAGGAAGCAAACAAAATGGGCAAAGGAACAGAGAAACACAGAAACAATGGGAAACACACATTTTCAAATAAGAGTCCACAAACCAAGACAGGGGAACACATACTGAAATCATGACACAACCATTCGATCATCTGGTTGAAATCAATGATAGAGCTGTGTGACGTCAACACAGCAATGCTTATATATTGGGTCTTAGTGATGTAGTGCATGTGCTGAAGAGAAAGGGTTACCCTGTGACCAGTTGAAGTTCTTTTGATACCTCTCCTCCCAAAGAAACCCTGAAAGACCTACCTGCTGAAACCTGACCGGTTAAAGTTCAGTTGGTCATTCTGTGAAAGACATAATGTTACTGTGTCTATAAAGGCGTGAACCAAATGGTCCATTTCATTAGAATAATAGTCCTCAAGTCAAGATTCTCTTGTAGATTACAGGATCTCCGGTGGGAAGGGTTAGAGATCTAGCTGGCTGTTTCCAGCCCTTCTGTCTTCAGGTAAAAATTATATCCCACATACAGAACAGCATTTATACAAGGGTTAAGATTGTTTTTTCCGATGGCTCCATTTCTGAAAATGTTCAGAAAGTTTCATGCTGTTATGAAAAAGTGTACAATTCGCCTACATTTTTGAGCATTTCACCTGGACTACTATTGATCTGAAGCTTAATGTTTAACCTCCTATACAGTCCCACTGATATAAGAGTGTATAAATTCTGCACACATGTACACTTTTATGTAAATGACAGCTCTGTCTTGTTTAACTATTTTCAAGCCTTCCGATTATGGGGTGAACAGTCTGGAGGTCAAATGCACTTTCAGGGGCCAAAATCGCAACTAGACTCTTGCCAAGGTTATGCAATACATTTAATCATACATTTAAATTGTAGAATTTCGAAGTGATTCTTCAGTTATGGGCACTTTTGGTAATAGACCTTTAGAAACGTTACAATTTGCACACTATATATGTGCGACAGGTTATTTTACTTCTGAGCCATCATGAACAAATGACATTGGATATAATTTCTAAAAGATGATTATTATGTACTGGTAATGAAGGTGAAAAGTAAATGGTCATTTTAGAATATGTATTTCTCTGGCAAAAGCTTATCTCACACCTAGCTTATCAGATGCAATCATATCTTATTTCACACTTTTTGACAAAACTCTCTTTCTCTCACACACACACACACACACTTTAGATGTATAATAGCTATACAAAATGTATAGTTACATAATATAGCCCACAAATCAATAGGAAAATTAACAATTGTTGTAAATTTTATTATAAATTATTATATTTATGTAATGAAATGGCCTGTATTTTTGTATGGCAATGGTTATTCTCATAGCTAGCATGCATTATAAATACAAGCGAATAATATATTCATAAAATTTCACAAGATGTAGAAATGATCTATAAATTAAAACATTAATTCTTACCCTTATTGGTGACTTCCCACGAGACCTCGAAAAGCAAGAGGTCTTGCACAGGTAGACTTTCCTCTTCCCATAATGGAAGTCCACTTAATGACGTTATTGACAGTGATCTGGATAGTCGCATCGCAAGCGTTTTTATCTTTTAACTGCTGTTTCAAATTGGAAATGGGCCGAACTAGCTATTATTATTGTGGTAAGAATAAACCAAACAGTCACCAAGACTGTTTCTCTTCGAGTTAATGGAGCTCCTGGTAACTGTGAGCTGTTGCTCTCTCTCTTCCTCTAACCTTTAGCGTAGTCTAAAAAAACTGCATGCACACACTATGCTCGCGTGTCTGAAGTCCACAGACATCAAGGAGAAAGATTTGGCCGCAGCGCGCAAACCCCTTTGACCGGGACGGCACGTGCACACGCATGCTTTATGACAAACAGCATGTCTCAGTGGCTTTAGTATTGATATATCCTTTTTTACAAGACTAAATACACAAGTTATGACACACGTCTACGAGTGTTTGACGTTTAACTTCTGGACGACGACATTTGTTATTTGTTTTTGTAGAGAAAATACGCTTTTTACAGGACAGTGCGTCTATGTTGCATTAAACGGGATCCATTAAAGTTTAAACAAAATGAGTTACACTCTACAGCAAATGACAAAAAATAGCTAGACAGAAAGACTGATAGATAGACACTTTTATGTTAGGACATGTTCTTTTATTACCTCTCTAATGTGTATAGGCTATAAAAATAAATAAAAAATTACTGTCAAACTTTCTGCTGATCTATTTTCCTGCTGAAGAATCCCCAGCTAAAATCAGCCCAGCATGGTCTTAGCTGGTTTAGGCTGGTCAGCAGAATGGTTTTAGAGGGGTTTTGGCCACATCTTAGCTTGTCATGCTGGAAGACCAGCTAAAACTTCTGGCCTAAACCAACTAAGACCAGCCAACCAGCCTAGGCTGGTTTCAGCTGCGGGATTTTCAGCAGGCTACTGCTATCAAATTTACATATTTCCACATTTCATACTTTAGGACGTTATTGTCACACACACACACACACACACAAACCTTGAAGGCTGAGGGTAAAAAGCTCTTAAATGTACCAAAAACCATGGCACTTTTCCATAATTCATACTCACACCATGTAAGATAATGTGTTGTCACATTATGTCAGGAATATTTTCTTGTTATTATGATATTCAGGCATGATCTTATAACCATGGCAAGATGACAATGAAAGTTTACTATATTTTTCCACAAGGCACTGAAAATGGCCATGATTGTACACCATTATAGAGGCTACATTTAGCTATGTTTTCCTGCTACAAGCCCTTATTTCACTTTCATATCATGTTTTCCCTTGCACCGAATGAGAGAAAGCTCAAATTAAAATGTGTGATGTGTATAAAACCACACATAATGTGCTTTTGGTAGGGTTTTGTAGCAGAACTATTTGAATAATCGCAGTGGATTTCAGTGTACAATTTACCACAGGGTTTCCAAGAAATAAAGCTTATATTTTAACAGTCAAAATGCTCCGCATGAGGCTACAGGGAGGTCCTATTTGCCACTGACAGTCATACATGTAAAATAAGGTCAGAGGATGTCACCAGCAAAGCTTTATATTGAAGGAGGACAGCAGAGAATGGGTTTGTTCACTGAAGAGAGAAAAGCTCAGCTCAGCTCCATAAGCTTCACAATTCAGCAGCATGAAAATCAAGGCTCTGATTCTCTTCATGTCTGCAATGATCTGCCAGTCCACAGCTTTGAGAGCACCATTCACTGACATGGACACATCTGAGCCCCTTCCAGGTAAGGATGACACTTTGCAATCAAAATGCATGGAAAATAAATCAAATTAATGCTTGCACTGAAATGGATCTCTTACTTCCCAGACTCCAAGCAGCATTATCTCTCCATGGAGCGGAGGCAGTTTGACGAGCCCAGCACTTCGGACGACGCAAGCCTTTGTTTTTTCTTCCAGGAAAAAGACGAATCGAGTCACATTTCCTGCAAACATCGATTAACGCGCAGTAAATTCAACTACAACCCGTTTGGGCTGCGCTTTGGGAAGCGAAATGAAGCGACAACTACCGACACTGACAGACCCAAACACAAGCACCTGCTGCCAATGATGCTTTACCTGAGAAAACAATTAGAAACTTCTTGAAAATCACTCCTCTGTCACATGGAAGGATGCTTGGTTGAAAGCTGTGGGTAATTATTTCAGGCGCGCTTTGCCTGCTTTTATTTTTTAATCATGGAATTTTATGGCGCACTTGTTTCACTGAGTTATTGTATTTGTGCAATAAACGTTTTATATTGTTTGATGGCTTTAAGTAAATCATTTGCATTTATGACCGTTGCCAGTGTGCAAATAAGAGGAGCTTGAATTAAGTTTATGTTGACACTAAATTAATACAAAAAAAAGAATTTTTACACACCTGTGTATGTTAATGCGTTTCAACGATTTCAGTAACAGCTTTGTATGTGCAAGTATCACTTCGAAAACTGTTGTTAATTTTATAGCACAACGTTGTCAAAAACGCTGTCATTTTCACTTATATTTGTTTTAAAAATTACGCGAGATGACATTTTAAATTAAAAATCATTATTGTATAATTTATTTAAAAAATAATTATCACAAAAATGGTACAAAATATTCGTATTAGAACTTGGAGAACACAAACACAGCCAGCAGACAGATTTGAGCAGGTTTATTTATCAACTTCATTTACACACTCACATGACCAACACTTACAACATGATTCAGAAGAATGAATATATTTGTAACCATCTCTCTTCAATGCCTTCTCCTCTTGACTTAAACAGAAAGACCCAAGAACGTTCCCTAATGATCTCACTAAATTATGTCTAGACGAGAGGTGTTGGTTCTTTCTTTTTTGCCCACACAGAGTGACTAGGTTAACAAGTGCAAATGTGAAGAACCAAAGATGTTTCCCTTTGATCGTTCTCTTTAGAAGAAGAAAAATTCCACATTTTGGATTATTATTGTACCTACATTAACCACCACGAAAAAAATTAACTTCAAAGCAACCTGGTCCAAAAACAAGTGAGAAGAAAGGACCGACAAAGAGTTAGAGGGAGTGTGAACAGAGTTAAGGAAAGGAGTGCATGGTGTCCAGCGATTGATCTACAGGTCCTTTAGGTCTTTCTGGATACCCCACAGAGTGTCGGCGCTCTTCTTCAGCTGAGCAATTTCTTCATCGGTCAGGGTCATGTTGATGACGCTGCCCACTCCGCTGCTGTTCAGAACACAGGGCAGGCTGAGGTACACCTCCTCGCCGATGCCATACATGCCCTACAAACATACAATAGGAAACACATGATGTAATCACGAATAACTAGCAAAGGTTCCTAATTTATTCTGTGCAGTTCTATGATATGGAAGAGAATAACTCTACCTTGTTAAACTGAGTATAAAGTTCGCTCACCTTCACCATGGTGGAGACAGGGTGGACCCTGTTCAGGTTCTTCACCAGGGTCTCAGTCAGGTCGGCCACACTGAGGCCAATGGCCCAGTTAGTGTAACCCTTCAGCTTGATCACTTCATAAGCACTAAGAGAAGATAGAAGTAACTAATTAACAATAGATATTTACTTTACATCATTATTTACACCTGTCATGCTTTTTCAATCCCTGATGCTGCAGTTTCTTTGCTGTTGAACACAAAAGGAGAATATTGAATTTCGAGATGAGTAGGGTGAAGCCTTCCATGTGTTCTTCAAGCAGGTGAAAAACACATGGAAGAGATGGATATTCTGATGTGCGCATCTTGTTAACACTTAACTATCTCATACAGCCACTGGAGAGAATTTGCAAATGATAGTAAAAAGTGACAACTAACTCTCAAAGGTCACATGACAGTGACACGATGGTGGATATAGCATGTCCAAATATCATTCATACTACATAGAACAAAATGGTTTTAATAGCTTGCATGTTAAATAAAATACAAATTTAATAAGAAAGATAACATATGGGTTTGAACATTAAATTGCCCCAATTATGGATTTTTGAAAATGACCTTTCATGCAGTGTGTAACATACAAACACTCTCAGTGAATGAAAACATCATGCATAGTTTTAAATCTGAAAGTGCACCATGTATAATGTTATCGTCTCTCAAAAGAAAGAGTCGACTCTTATTCATTGAAGTAAGTCAAGTCCCAACCTCATGTTGAAGTCAAAACCATTAGCATATTGTCTGTGTTTTCGAGTTGGTCTAAATGAAAATACTAATTCATTCTTTGCCACTAGATGCCACTTTTGTAGCATTAAAAACTTCACAAACATAGCTATACATGAATAATTAATCGATTGGGAGTCTTTGAACAAATAAGGTAAAAATGAATGCATATTATAAGAAAATGAAAGTGTTTTTTGACCTTGCCCACATGTCAACCAGTTGTTTGGGACCAAAATATAAACCTTTCACAACCCATAATAGGGGCACTTTACAATTTTGTCTGGAAATAATTTTTTATTCCGGTTCTTAACAGCACTGTAACTATTTCTCATTTCCAAACAGTCAGATAACAGCCTATACGGATTGTGACTTGCCTGTCCACAACCATCTTGTGAGCTTCCTTCCAGTTCTCGCTGTCTTTATCTGTGCCAATGTCAGGGTTGAGTTTCTGCAGGCTGACTCCAGCAACATTTGCTCCGCTCCACACAGGCACTATTAAACGCACACGAAAAAGCACTTTTAAAAATCAAATACGCTGTAAATGACTGAAACAGTGTCACATTCAGCAGTTCATATTCACCCATTTTAAGATTCATTCTACAAACACATAATTAAATCTTAATTCTCTCCACATCAATTTTAACCCCTATTTCTTCATTTTTCTTTATGTTCATTCAGCTCCCCCTCTCACCGCTGGAGTCTCCGTGCTCTCCCAGGATATAGCCGTTGAAGCTGCTGGCATGGATGCCTAGTTTCTCGGCCATGATGTAGCGGAAGCGAGCAGAGTCCAGGTTGGTCCCGCTGCCGATGACACGGTGCTTTGGCAGGCCGCTCAGCTTCCAGGTCACGTATGTCAAAACATCCACTGTATGAACAGAGACAACCACAATTACTATTAATACACCACAGGATCCTGAAATGGACACAGTTTTAAAGCGCCATTTATTTATATATATTTTTTTATATTTTGCTCACCTGGATTGGACACCACGATGAGGGTACAGTTTGGACTGTATTTGACAATCTGAGGGATGATGTGTTTGAAAATGTTGACGTTCCTCTGCACCAGGTTCAATCTGCTCTCACCCTCCTGCTGACGCACTCCGGCCGTCACCACCACGAGACGAGAGTTAGCAGTGACAGAATAGTCTGTCGGCCAAAAAAAATAATAATTCATCATTAACATGCACTGCCACTAAACTTTGAATACCTGAACTTTATAAATAATAAATAATAGCATGAAGGTACGGTCCACATTTACCACTGTTCACAGAAAAAATGTAGTATATTAATATACTTAATCCGATTTTAAAACAAAGAGTTTTATTAAAAAACAAGTGCATCCCACCCTTATCAGCCACAATCTTAGCTGTCTTGAGGAAAAGGCTGCCATGTTGCAGATCCAACATCTCCCCCTTCAGTCTATCCTCCACAACATCAACCAAAGCCAGCTCATCTGCAAGCTCCTGCAAGACAATTTAAAAACATAATTACTTGAAATACCTGACACAATCTTAGTATAAAGGTGTGGTCACAGGTGAAAGCGGAGTACATTTATGCCCTCAAGTGAAACTCCCAAACACAATGATTCCTATTGCAATGACTGCAGTTTGCCAGGCAACGGTAAATGTGACCGCACCTTTATTTCAATTCTATAGAAGCTAAAAAACACTTTGGTGATACAAATTAGGGTGTCTTACCCGGAGCAGGATGCTGACGGCACATGCCATGCCCACTTGTCCCACGCCAACAATTGTGACTTTGTTCCTGGGAGGCTCAGCGGGGCCGCTGGCCAGAGGGGTGATCAGCTTCTGCATTACTGAGGCCATGATCCCGCTGGAAGAATGGGACAGATCTTGTTCACAATGCAAACTATTAGGAGCATATGATGAGTAATAGAAAAGATTAAAGAAAATGACAGCAATCTGTGGGGTAAACGTTAACTGGGTAAAAGCTGCAGTTAAACTCGACACAGCCAAGCACCAAAGCTGGGTCAAGGTAACAAGGTCACCCTCATTGCAAAACCATTACTCCATACTGAGCAAATTATCCATATCCTGAGTTGAAAGCTGAGGCCTACTCTGTACTCTGTAATATAATTAGCCACTAGTCAGGTCACTCTGCCCCCCTTTGCTAAATCTAGACAAACTGAAGGAGTGTTTCTACACACTTTATTTAGGCAATGTGTGTTCATGCTAGTCCAAGAAAAAAAAAAGAATTATTACTGACAAAGCCTTATTAATCATTTGTGGCATCTAGATGCATTATGTAAATTATATCATAATTTCTATGTAGGCTCTTAAAATTCCATTCAATCAGGATAATTACAGTTGACTTATCAAACCTGGACGAGACACCACCAGAAGTACAGGCTTATGAGCATGCAAAACCAGACACACACACACACTCTCACGTGTGACACTAATCCTTAATGGGCTCATCAAGATTATGATAGACGTTAGATATTCCTACCATAAAATGTCTGAGTGCAATGCTCCCTGGCCATAACACAGCTCAAGCACACTGCTTGTGTGCTTTTATCTCCAAACCTTATCTTGGAATGCTGCTGTTAATTAACATAACTCACTTATTGAATGGAGAGCCTATCTCAAGCTACTGATAATGTTAAACGAATATAATTTCATTCTAACAAAACAAAAAAAAAATTTAAAATAATTTTATATTCAATTTAAACAATTCGCATAAATGTTTTTAGATACAAAAAACATTACATGCTTTTTGCCACTGAGCACACAATCAGAAAAAGTAATAAAAGACTTAAATTGGCGCATATAAAACCCATCATGACGCAACTGCCCTTATGACGTCCTTGACTATTCAGAAGCAGCGATTGCGTTTGAAAACAAACAGTAAATTGTAAAATCATGACGGTAATCGATCTGCTCTCATTTTAAGCGCCTCGAGTTAATCATACATTGGCAGTTTGGCCTCCCTCCATCAGCTCTTCCTAAACAAGGCCAAATTCAAGTTCATCTTGCACTGCATTCCTCCATATTCACGCATGCACCGCACACATGCGTCCTTGGCTGCTCATCTAACCATTTAGATTGGAAATACGATTGTTACTCCACTTTTCATGCAATCAAAGACGGTAAATCTCGAGATGTGGCACACGGAAGTGCTGCAATCATCACTAAACCGCGCATTCATCCGCCACTGTTCAATGTCAACGACAGTGCTTAGATCGCACCATGACGACGACGGTGCTCGTTAAACACAATGCTAATCTATTTAAATGAGGTATATGCGAAACAGTAAAATAGCCATTCAACCCATATACCTACATTTGTTGCAGGAATGTTAAAAAGTATCCTTAACTGCAGGAAGGGCAGTGAGAGCCGCTGAGCACCGGTGAGAGAGCGAACGAGCGTGATCGCGTGACTCACGGAGGAGCAGGATTTGAGCGTGCGGCGCTACGCAGAGAGCGTATGACCTACTGTTACAAGTGCATGCGATGCCCTACTGATATGAGGAATATGAGAACGACAGACCGGCCCACTTTCCCCTTGGAGAGTTATGTCAAGGATTTCATTGTCATAATAAAAATACTTCCTCTTCACTGACCTTGCATCTTAATAGCATCTGTATTAATGCAATACATCACATATTAGAATCGTATCAAGGTCGGCATGATGCACAGTTAATGTTACAATGAAAACCTTGTATTTTTCAGCTTTCATTTGATTATGTGTAATGTTGGTCGTCCAATGGATTCGCTGGAACTGCATGGCGGGGTTGTCTGTTATGCAACCACGACTTGCACAAGTTCTAAGGTTTTGCCTAGTAAACATATCCAGATGCCTACAATAAAATACGTGACACAGGTGGTAACTCAAACGATTAGAAAAAATGCACGCAGACTTTAATTAAAGTGGAAACATGCCTATAGTGATAGCATACTTTAATTTAAAAACGTGTCAAATAACTTTATGTCATTTTGGAGACAGGTAGATAGATAGCATGAATCCATATTTGTGCTACGGCACCTCAGCTACACAAGCCTTTGCCTTCTCATTATCAAACAATAGTTTCTTGACTCCTACATAAGGGGACCAATGAGGCTCCTGTTCCTCCCACTGGCTTGTCCAATAAGAACGTTCATCACACAGTGACACTTGAGCAAGATTAAAGAGAAAGATTGAAAACGAGCAAAAGAGAAGATGAGGAGCTGTGTGTGTGCTTGCTGTCTAGTTAGCGCTGGGTTTTGGGGAAATATTGTGTGTATTACATAACCATTTGTACCCCCAGGTCTTGCCATCCTGGCAGCCACAATAAATAAGAGAAAACTTAAGATTCTACAATTTACTCTCCCTCATGTTGTTCCAAAGTTGTTTTACTGAAATGAGTCAGTTCTCAAAAATGCACAAATTGTGTTCCACAGTTTGGAATGATGAGTAAACAAAGACTGAATATGAGGCAATCAAGCACTCACATGCTGTTTATCTACATTGTGCAAATCCTGCTACATTTAGATTTTTGTGGTCTAAAAATAGCACTTTGTAAATACCAAAGTACAAATACAAACTGTAATCTCCCTGAAATTAGTTATCAAATGCTAGTTGAGAAATTTAAGTTAAATATGTATCTATTGCCATGGCTGATAATTGTATGTAGTGTCTAAACATTGCAATAACTGTATACATCATAGGGTTGTCCCTCGTCCCACCAATCAGTGAGCACAAACCCACCACCAATTTAATTAGTGGCCAATCACTGGCCTGCTTATAAGCATAAGAGAGATATAGGTTCCTGTTCCCAGGAACATGGAAAATGTATAGGGTTTCTTCCTAAATGAGTTGGCAAAAACAAAACATTGATATAAGATGTTTTATATTGCTGAAAGAACGTATATATACATCCTTCTTCTGCTTCATTAAACCAAGGCATGTAATTCATTTTCCAGTGTCTAGGCTCTTCAGTCTCTCTCATGGAATATTACAGCGGCTGCCAATCCTTTGGATATTAATGAACCCATGTGACCCGGAGAGAGGGCTGCATGCTATTTCAGACTGACCTTTATGAGACAAGGGTTGTGACAATAGAAAGAGACAGACACATTAGCTCACACTAACATGCACAAATACATAGAGGATGGTATTTGCCGGTGAAGCTCTACAGGTTTTACTGCTTCTTTTGGCCTTTATAGCCTTGCAAAGTATTATAAATGCAGTAACACTTTACAGTAAGGTTCCATTTGTTACCTGGTGCATCTATTATACATTATTTAAATATTAAACATCGTATCTATTAATGTTAGTTGACTGACCTGACATGGACATGGACAGTAAACAGTTGTATTTTAACTAACATTAACAACAATTAGTAAAAATGAAAACAAATGTACTGCTCGTTTTTTGGTAAATGCTATATATTTAGGTTTATACAAAACAGTTTTTTATGTTTTAAATTTTTTTTTCTATTTAAAGCAACGTCAAACTGAAATTTAACTGGTGTTATTTCATTGAGCATGATCACACGAGCTTCACAAACAGCTGCTGGGCATGTGCTTACTAAAGATAGCCATCTGGACTAACAGTATTTTGCATTCATGTGGGTTCTGATTCATTTATTCATTCTAGTTTGTATGATTTACATCCCAAAAGCGCAGTGAAATCATGTGCTTTCAACACACTTCTGATGGCTCGAAGCTGCATTACTCACTATGGAGGTGAAGGTGCATGTGGAGCCATTACAGAGTGAATGCATTTGTGAGGAAGAGGTTACGGGGAAATGCAACTCGGAACCTCGTGACCTTTGACCCTCAGCATCAGCGGCCTAGGAAGCAAATCGGAGAGCGTTCGTTTCTCAGAATTCAACTTTACCGGTTCTGCCACCGCAAACCACATTAACAAGACAAACCAAATGGGATATAATGACAACAATAGAGCAGACTATCCCTCATCCCTCCCTCTCAAAAACTCATACCCTCTCACAAAGAAGACCCAAACGTAGATGAAGTGAATGACCCCTCTTTGCTTGGTGTTCCTCTGATAAGATCTCTCTTTGAGAGCAGTATTGAGGTCACGGGTCACTATTTTCCTGTTGCTTACATCAAGCTGATGAGAATAGAAGAGGAGAGAGAACGCAAGGGCATTGTGACATCCCAATGAGACGGGATCTGTTCATCACTCTTACAGGCCACTCAAAGCTATCGAGAGACTGTGGATACCACATCTGTGAATGTGACTGAAAAATACTAGAAAACATTCATAAATGAAACTAATTAGAGGTGTATTCTGGTGATACTCCAGAGCAGTAGTTTTGTCTTGTTTGCCCTTTAAAAAAATAAATGTCATAACAACATTACATGTAATTAGATTTTTGTTACAGTTTTAAAAGATCATGTGCTTTTTAATTTAATTTGAATTGTATTATGTTTTTAATTGTAAAGTTTCATTTAATTTGGCATTATATTTGTACAATGTTATCTTAGTATTATGTATATACTATTATATTAATGTTTTGAATAAGCTTTTGTTACTATAATATTTTATATATATATATATAAAATATGTATTATATGCTTTTGTTTGTATTAGTATTTTATCAATATTTCTATAAAGCTTTCAGGTAATTTAATTTTTTTATTTCAGTTTTAGTTTCTGTAATTCTAAAATTTCAGCTCAAGCTTAAGGCAACATTTTTAGTTTAATTTTTTTAATTTTTTTTAATGTAACATTATTTTACGTCAACTTCATTTTAATTAAAAACTTTCTTACTTAGTTAATGATAACTGTAAAATCCTGTTTTATTCAAATAATCCTATAGATTTAAACTAGATATAAAATACATGCATCCTTATTATAGATAAATGTAATAATTCTACACATTCTACACAACACTTTTGTCTATTTTCAAAATTCTATTTCCAGAAGATTTATACAATAGTCTTTTTGGTTTTGGTCAGTTTAGTTACCTAACGAGAGCAAAAAGGTTTGACAAAACACACAGGAATCACATAAAAATCAACAGATGTTTAGTGTGTGATTGATTTTACTCTAATATTCATACAGACATACAGTGGAGCTAGTGATCATTCAATAGTGCTTTCATCACTGATAAACACTCCAGCGACTGGGGAGTTTATTGCAAGTGGTGAATGTGGAAAAAATCTTTGCCTTTGTTTAGTAACTCAGGATACTGTTGATAAAGGAGGAGTCTAGTAGTCCAGGAGACCCATCTTCCTCTTAAGGGACTCGGGCATCTCAGGGGGTGGTGGACGGGGCAGACGGAAATACACCTTCACTGAGTCGTAGATGAACCACTGTAGAGCGGTCAGTGTGCCAATCATAATGATTCGAGCAACAAGACCTTTCCACACACCTGTGGGTGTTTGAACATACATTACACAGATAGACCTGTTACCAAGCGGTGCTATTCTACCACTTTGATCTCATGACACTTAAACATGCCAATAGTTATTTGTCTGATATAAATGAATAAAAATAATTGGTCATTTCTAATGAGGTAGTACTGAGATGATGAGATGAGTAATTTCAGGAACAACAGCCTCCTCTTTCGGTGATAAAGAGTAATGCATCTCTCTGTAAAGCCTGGAGGTCTATAGTTTTTATAAGAAATATTATAGCAATAAAGGTATATATTTATTTATTTGATAAAATAAAATTTGATGATATTTGATGATATACATGTATATAATAAAATACATTTCTAAGCATGATAGCTTTCTGTTTACATTTTTTTTTTTAGGGCGAAACTGATTCAGTATATTGTTTAACTTATTTTTTTACAAACTAAAAAACATGGCTTACTTCCTGAGAATTTGCATTTCTACAAACAGAATTAAGCCATCGATATGTGTGTGTTTAATTATTAAAACATATATGCTATGAGATGGTCCAAAAGTTGCTTATTTAATATCGTTTGTTACAAAATATGAAAAAAAGGATCAGGAATCATCCACAAGTTGGATAATAATAATAACAGCTCTTGGAACAGAGCTGTTATTATTAATGTGACAGTTAAAAGAAAAACATATTTCACTTAGCCATATCTAAAGTGACCAAATATAATAATTGTTTTTTTGGTCAGTCGTGATATTCTGTGGTGAAATATTAGTTTATAATAGCCATTAAAATTTATAAATTACCATTTTCTCCAAGCTGTGCTAGCCACTCCACTGTCTTTTCTTCTTATGTAATAAAATAATTCCAATTCAGTCAGTATTTTATGTTTCTGAACGTTTTTATTTGGTGAGTAATCATGTAATAATAAAGCTATGCTTGACATTATGGCAAAACAAACCCCTCAGGGTTATTTCTTTGTTATTTGATCAAAAGCTGTTGACTGTTAAGTGTTATATAAATGCATATGTAGTGACTCACCTACGGGCCCCAGCCTTTTCACCACCTCAACAGCTGAACTGCCTTTCTCTTTATTCAGTACGGACACCACAGAGTCAGCGGGATGAGACACCACAGCACAGAACACGCCAGCTAAGGACAGATATACAAGCTTAGAAGTATCTATATCATTCAATGCAAACCTGAGCTGGCACTCTTTACAAAGACATATGCTAAAAAGGTATGTTTAATTGTTTCTTAACCTGTATCTAAGAGCCCCTTTTGAGGTTAACTTACCGATATATCCAGCAACAAAGGTCACCACCAGCTGCTCAGGTTTGGTGCACTCACTGCGTGGTTTTGGTACTATGTGCTTGTACAGCAACTCTACGGTTCGCTCGAAACAGGCAAACTTCATCATGGTGTAGGGGATCTGCCTCAGCCACAAGGGATAAACACCTTTATAAAACCTGCACAGACAATAACACTGACAATTAAGTCCTTTCAAGGGCTTCACGGTTACACTCTTATATAATAACAGATCCAAAAGAGGGTTTTCACAGCCATGGCCATTTTGGGTTCCCCCAAAACGAACAAATCTAAAAATATGTATTCATTGTACATTCAAGACTGATTAAAGAACCTTTACTTTTAAGAGTGTGATGCAGTCAACAATAGTCTTTTGGTATAGTAAGTTTGGTCAGCCTTAGGCCTCTAGTGGTTTCAAAGCACAAGCGCATTTTAAAATGTTTTTAGTTTTTTATTTGATCAGAATAGTAAGAAATGTGATTTTTGTGGCACTTGATAACTTAAAGAAAGGTTAAAGAGTCACTTGTAATTTTTTCGGCCAAAAATAACTGTCAAAGGAAATAAAAAATAAAAAATAATTTGCATCAGTCATGATGATGCCGTTTTTGATCATCTCTATATACATTCAAACACAAAACCTAATAAACAAATAATTATATCTGATAAAAAATTCAAATAAAGCTTGCACAGAGCTATATCTAGATTCTAGATTTATTTACACTTTTAATATTTTTTTATACATACATATTCAAATTTTATTTGTCACATACACAATCATACAGAGTACAATATGCAGTGAAATGATTTTGTGCGACCATATGTACACTATATAGCCCTATATATACATATATTTAGAGAATGATTTTGCCTCATTTTAACTTAATGAATGAATTTATTGGAAAAAATATCAAATGTGTTACTTTATATAGAAAAAAATTATATGTAATAAAATGGTTAATATGGTCAGAGTTCCATGAAATATTTATAAAAAAATAAATATTACTGAAACATATAATAGCATATTATTTTATAGCATTTATTAATTATTTGAATTCTTTGAGGATCGTAAGAGACCCCTAAGTGAGAAATATGTACTCACGCATTTAGCCCCTCTTCAGCATGCATTTTGGGAGCACACTCTCTCAGGGTGTTAGCATAGCCGGGCTGCGTTTGGATGCGCACTTTGCACGCTTCCATTGGAGCCAGTGCAATATCGGCGAAAAATTCAGCGCTGGCAGATGCGGCCAGATACACTGACGTCCTCCACAAATAAGCATTCTCCTGCTCAGCAGACCAAAACAAAGCACAGCAGTGGTCACAAACAAATATGCAAAAAATGTGCGTTCTTTGTATTCCCTTTGCAGATCTTCTTTGTATTCTGAAAGTAGAAACTCACCTCTCCAAGCATATCATTGTACAGGGACTTAAAGACTTCATAGAAACCGAACTTGCAAAGGCCTTGCATGGAGTAACCAATGAACGTAGGAGCCCACCCTTTGCCCAGACCCCTAAATCCATCCTCTCGCAGGGTCACTGAGAAACCGTTAAAGATGGACTTATACTTAACCGGGTCCACCTGGAAGAAAACAGGGATAATGCGTTTCCCAAAGTCTGGATACAAACTAGGTAACTTCTAGTATGCATAAAGTATTAACGTTACATTAGAGAAGTCAAACAAACACCTGTATGCGGCATTTAATGAGGTCGAGGGGCACGACTGCTGTGTGTGTGAGACCACAGCTCAAAACCCCACCGAAACCGCAAAGGGCGTAATATTTATTTGACCCATATTCACAGCTCACTTCTGCATCTGAGGGACAAAAACACACATTTGACATCACAGAATATATCACAAATGTCTGTAATTAAATATACAGAGCTTAAGTCAGTTTAAGGCAATTCAATGTGTTTGGAGCCTAAGAAAGTGAAATAAGATGGAGTTCACGATACAATCATTAGAGTTCATGACAGTTGGGAATGAACTGTTTGCTTGAGTCTGATCCAGTCTGATCCAAAAATTCTGACTGATTTTTTCATGAATCCGATACTGTGGCTTTCTCGAGTTCAACTTACTAATTCAGTAAAGAGTTTGCAGCAGTTAAACAACTTAACACTAAATAACTAAATAAATTGAGTTTGACACAAAACTATGGCAAGACTGCAAAAAACTTTATATACAAATTCTTTACAAACCTTCAGGACAATCAGGATGATTTTGCATGTTTTGTCCTCATTCGTTTTAATTTAATAGTAACCAATCAACACAAAAATTTCTCCTTTGCGCCCCATGCATGTAAGAAGGACCAAAGAAGTATATAATGGGTTAACTATTCTTTTAGCAGTATAACGGAGTCCCTCATATTCAAGTGCAATATTTTCTTGAGAAAAAGCGTCAGGGAATTAACAGCCAATAATGACAAGGTAAACCAGACGTGTAATCCTTGTGGAGGAGGTTAATTCTTTACGAATGCAATGACGAGCATTCTGACAGCCCGAGTGCACTTTAAATACAGTAAAATAATTGAGAAACTGAGCGTCATCACAACAACAGCAGCCCTAGCAAAAACTTGCAACACATAAAGAAAGAAGTACTGGCAAAATAGCTAATAATAATAAAAAACTTTTTTTAAGAAATCGAAAAAATACTGAAATACGGACAGACACAGAAAACAAAAACTAAATTGGCACAAATGTAAAAAATATTCATAGAAGTCTACTACTTTTTGCAGCCGACTTTCCAATTCAGGAGAGAAAGAATAACTTCTTACCATTATAAGCTGCAGCAGCAAGTTTGCGTTTTATCTGCAGGCTCTCTTGTTGCTGATCTGTTTTAATGGAAAAAAGAGGAGCCTGGAAAGGATTCGACCGTGCCAGCTGTGTTAGGGTGGTTGGGTACATTTTCACCAGGGTTTACTGCTAAAACACACAGTTGACAATTAAAATCAAACGAAAGTTAGCCTTTTTCACATACGTTCCTGAGAAACGCAGTTTTCTCTCATTCAGGTATTTCAGAAATTTATATTGAAAGAATTAGTGCACTCACTTGTCGGTTGTAAGAAACGGCGCCTCCTGGGTGCATCAGCGGCAGGCGATTCTGAGACATCAGATGACCTCAGACTAAATCACCCTGACCTTCTGTGACGTCATTACACCAATCCATTAGAAAGACGAATGATGGACCATATTAGCATTCATAAGAAATAAAACATATATCATCAGCAATTAATCTATTACACCACTCTGCATATGAAGTTTTTAGTGCAAATCCGACTAAATAATTGTAGTAAGTGATGGTCGAGTCTCACTGCAAACCTGAGCTCATGGTAGCATGCGAGAGCTTATTACGCACAGCAGAGGCTAGTGTAAGACGATTAAACTCAATGAGACTGTCTATTCCTGGATCAGAGCACAGGGCCATGCAGTTATATCCTCCTTACCTATACCAGATCAAAGTGAGGTCAGACTTTCCAGTGTCTCTGTGAAGAACCGCAATGTACTACAGCAAACTCCCTCTATCACCCTTTAGACAACATTTAGGTTGAACATAGGAAATAAACCAAACTGAAATTGAGGTAAACTGCTTTATTAAACCATATTCTGTAATGCACATAAAAAGTGCTTGAACCTTCTGAGCTTTACCTCACAAATCCACAGCACCTTTTAATGTGAAATAAATACATACTCAGAATATTGATTCGAAAATGTACCGTAGCATTAAAAAGCAGAGTAAAGGGCATAATCAGGGGCGTTTTACTCATTGTCCACTTCTATTAACACAAGTATAAAGATCTTGCAATGCTTATTAAACAAAACTCTTGCTTTAAAAAGTCATTTGAAACTCAATATTGACAATTTATGGAGTACATTTCCCAAAACGGACTTTAAACTAGCATATCTAGTGGTTCTTGCAAACTGTCAATCTTATTAACTGTCAATCTTATTAGGCGGTTGACATTAATTGACATTTTAGAAAATTACTTGCAACTCCAAAAAATAAAAAAAATTAAAATTAAAATAATAAAAACGACCTTACATTGCAAAAGTTTATTGAAAATATTTGTATTTCAACAACAAACATAAATACTACAAGGGGCATCAATGTTAAGATGTATGCGGCACCTTTAAAGAGCTACATGTGACAATACTCCTGCATTTATTTTCACAAGTAGACGCTAAATGTAGTTTACAAAGAAAACAAGTATATTTAGCCAACTCCTTCAGCACTTCAACTCAGACTCCCATTCACAGACAGCACCAACATTATTCTGTGATATAAAGTACAAATGATAACAGACAAACCCACTCACTCAACATACAAAGGCAAGAAAAGTCACCATTTTAAAATGATAACCAAGTTTTATTCCTCTAAACTGGTTCATTTGGAAGAGAGCGTGAGCAGACATGATGCAAAAGCTCTGGGTTTTTGTCTCTGTATGAATCTATAAAGATCGCAGGTAAAAGTCCACGGCTGCCGAGTCAACAGAGAGATGGCTGAGTACGATTAGGGGGGAGGGAGTGTGGCGATCTGCATGACATTCATTTGCTGGTGCTATCATCTGCTCCGCTCTGCTTGAAGAGTCCAACCTCATTAGTCTCCATGGCCTGGTAGACAAAGAACAGGAATCCAGCAGCGACGCTGAGCAGCAGCAGCTGCACCCACACCGGCAAGCTGCGGCGCGCTCTGGTCTTCACAGCAGGGGGCGCCGCGGGCTTGGAGGCGGTTAGAGGGACGGAGGCCACACGTGGAACGGATCGGGTCTCTGTGTAGGTGGAGGAGGAGCTGGTTTCTCTTAGCTCCTTAAGACGGAGACGGGATTCGTCCAGCCATGCATCACCAACCAGGGGCCGGCCAGCTGCTCCTCTGATTGGTCGGCGACAGGTGGCACTAAAAATGCATTTTAAAAAATAAACTTAATTTAAGAGGGATTCTCTAAAGAAAGATCACACTTTTTTACATTTTGATCAAGGGAAATTTACTTTGTTTTAAAAGATTAGACAAAAACATTTGAAAAGACATGAACAGTGTTCGACCCTCATACTGTACATAAGACTCTAGTGTTTTATCAGTGAGAAGGCTTAAAACCTCTTTTCTTCATACCTGATTCCAGTAGGAGTGTTGAGATTCTCAGAGGGAAAGATCTCTTTAAGCACATCTCTCTCTACTGTCCTGGGGGTCTGATCAATAGCAGACACCTTTTCAACCTGCACACAAAGACAAGCCCAAAAGACATGAAACACTGGGGCAGGACACAACACCACCACAAGTGTTCCTGCAATACTAAAGATCCACGTGGTTAGCTTGTGAACCCCATATTTCCTCATCCTTGTGGAGCCAAACACCATACAGCTCACTAAATTACCGTTGTCGTCTTTGGCGTCCCCGTCTGGCTGCTGTCAAGTCCTCGGACAGAAGTGATATGGGATAAGAAAGGAGTGATTTTGGACTGTCTAGTCTTGGACTCGGTCTTTGGTGAGCCAAAGCTCTCCTGAGAAACCAACAACGTAAACTACAATGTAACCTCTTACCAAGTCAAAAACAACAGCTTCCAACAATGAGTCAAGTACAAACCTGGGAAATGTCATACGAGACAGGAAGAGAGTCTTCTGAAGCCACACGGGACACAGAATTCCTAAAAGAAATGGAGTTTGATGGGAAAACCTCTCTTTGGCCATCACAGGAAGGTGAAAGCTGGCTGGCCATGTCTAACAAGGGTTTGGAAGGCTTGGTTTGACTCAAGTGAGGCTTTGAAAGCTTCGATACAGAGACAGATCTGACTTCCTGAGTCTTCAGAAAAGAAACAGAACCTCATGAGCTGCTAAAATGAGTTTTAAAACAGCTATGGTTTGCGGTGAGACATACCACAGAAGCACGGCTTGAAGATCTACAGCTTAGCATGTCCTGCATACCCTGGCCGTCCACCTGAGATCATGAACAGTTCAATTAAGATCCTTGATGTAGGGCAAATACGCATTTTGAGGCTGACTAGATGGACATAAGTGCAAAACGGTGATTTAGAGCTAAAAGCGATCACTAAAGATGGACGTGTGTGTGTGCGTGTATCATCACCTCAACGCAAGCAGTGTTAAGCAGGGAAACTAGTGGCTCTCGATTGGATGGTCTAATTGGAGGGGAAGTGATTTCAGCTGCGTTCTCATCAAACTACAGAGAAGGTTGATATAAAAACAATTACAGACTCTATTAAACGTGACACTTTCATTCTTCAGTTGAAAAACACAGATGATTTTTAGAAGGTTGAGACCTTGCCAACGGGAGTGGTGCTATGTAAACTGGATACGGTTGACTGGTAAGGAGAGTTGTGACGTTTCAGTGGTTCTGACCAGTCAGTCGCAGACATAGAAGAGCGTTTTGAGGCTTTGGGATGCGTTGGTTCTGCCTTTAATAGGACACCATAAGAAACACTGTGGCACTAGAACATGATGAAGCTCATTTTCATGTGCGAGGTTTCTTCTGGACCTACCAAAGGTTGTGCTTTCATCCTTACCAGAGAAATAGAGACCTCCTTCACTACTGAGGGCTCGGAAAAATCCTATGAGACATAATAATAAAAAAAAAAAAATAATAATAATAATAATAATAATATTATATATATATACACTTTTTATTTTACTTCTGTTGAACACGAGAAGATATTTTGAAGCATGTTGGTAACCAAATGCTGGCAGCCATTGACTTTCATTAAAAAAAAATTTTTTCCCATACTGTGGAAGTCAATTGTTTTCAGAAACTATCATCTTTTGTGTCCAACAAAAGAAACTCACACATGGGTTTGGAATAACTTGTGCATAAGGGCTAAAATTGATAAAGCCTTTGATATCAAACTGAAGTCTCGGATGAGATTTGTGCAAAATGACACCTTATCAGTAATAGGAGCCTCATTTAAGTCAGGCCTAAATGAGCGAACTGGTGCACTGCGTCGTCTCTGAGATTCAGTCTTTGATGAGAGCTTTGACATCTTGTCTTTGAGCAAAGGTCTGGGCTCTTTTCTTGCCGCCTTTAATGTAAATATAAAAGCATGAGGTCAGGATAATAATTTAGGCAGTTGGCACTATGCTAGTGACATGGTCACCTACCACAGGTCCTGTTCTTCTCCTGTCTTGAGAAACAGAGAAGTTTTCTGCAGATGAGAGATCAGAGTTCTCCTGGAAACACCACACATGCATACAAACCTGGATTACCATTGAGTAACTAAGTTTATTATGGTCTTGGCTCATTTGTCAAACAAATATAAGCTCGACCAAACCCATGTGCAAAACCAAATGTGCTCTATAACTTTTAAATCACCACACCCAGAAACCATGTGATGCACATTAATATCATAACCACAGATTATGTTACAGTGTCGTCGCTTGCAGGAACCATCTGATCCAGCCTGTGTAAAGATCTCTTCAACTTTCTCTTAATGTTCAAAACCGGCAAATCTTCCTCCTCCTCATCTTCCTCCTGCTACACATCACATGACAAAAAGCTCTAGAACTTTACATGCTTGCGTATGGAGCTTATCTGATTTTGACAGCAGGTATGACAACACTCAAATATAGAGCAGTCATGTGACCATCAGCAGTAGGTCAGATCTCTTTTTCACCAGGTGGTGCTACTGAACTCTGAACAGATAATGCTGGGAAGATATGCAGGTGGGGATGTCACATGGGTAAAAATTTCTCAACTGTTTGTATTAGAGACAAAAGAACTCGTTTCTTTTCTTTTTTTGAAAAAGTAAAGGGCAACAGGATGCAACAATTGTACTGAAGGGAAGCTTTTATGGGAAGCAAGATCCTCTGAAAATAGAAGTCTTTGATGAGAGTATTCTCTTGGCTATTTGTTAACAAGTGACCTGAACAAGACAACACAGAGATGCAAAACCGAGTAAAGTCACACAGGAATTGGGAAAACCAAGCGTGTCTGGAGGAAGAGAGGGAATAAGAAGATAAAAGAGGATTAAAGCTTGGGTCAAGTTGAAGCTAAAGTGAATTAGGGGAGGGATAAGATGGTGGGAGTCCTAGCTGTAATTGAAATCATGTGAACATCTTTAGTCTGCAGATGTTTTTAAAAGAACCCTCTTATGCTCTTAAATGCTGAATTAAAAAAAAAAAAAATAGAATATATTTAAAACAATTACTACAATTTTAAATAACCTTTTGTTTTTCCAAATTCATTGTAAAAAGATTTATTCCTGAAATGGAAAAAAACATCCCTTTTAGCAGCCATTACACCGGTCTTGCATATGAACAGTAGTGTTTATCTCCCACCTCGCTCTGTAGATATTGAAAGCGCTCAACCACAAAAGCACATTTCATTTGTTGCAGGTAAACAGGCTGAAAAGTTGGATTTAACTGAAAAGCATTTTGGCTTTGGATGTACAAAAGCAACAGAAAAGCAAATGCAAGTTTCTTTCTCACCCTGTTGTGCTGATTACTGCGTGTTCTGCTGGTCACTGGCGTTTTCCCTCTGCTCCTGGTTGCTCTTTCCACAACTGGAATCGGCTCGGCTTCCACTTCAGGTTCGGGCACAAACTCAGGGGCTGGAGCTACAGTTTCTGACAAACAATCAAAAGAGCATTTTTTGAACACTTACTTCTTTAAGTATGTGCTAAAATAAAGGGGTCTGTTTGTCCCTTACCTTCCTCCTTGTCGCTGTACTGGTCTGAGTCTGTGTTGCCATTCTGGTTGCCGTCTGTCTGTGTTATCTCTGAGGGAGGGGCGACAGTCCCAGGAGGACCTTGATCCAACAGCTTCTGAAGCCTCTTCTCGTAGAGCTTCCGAGTGGATGCTGATGTGGAGAAGACACTGATTAATGTCAGTGTCAAATCTTTAAAGTTCTTCTGATCATGACGCATCATTTCTGAAATACTTTACTTGATTTAAATACAAATTCACACTGGCATCTTCAAAGGGTTCTGTCCTATTCATAAGCAGTGAGAAAGTCTGCAGCATTATCTAAAGAGCTTTCCGACATCCATTTAAGGACACAATGACTATTCAGGCCAGAGTTGGATAAACATGCAAAGCTGCATGCTTGGCAAAACTGCTGATTTACTGATAGCCTTGCACAATACCACAAGACAACTGGATTATTCCAGAAGCAAAAACATTTTTGGGTGGCTGCACTGCAATGTGACATTATGTGTGAATATCCCGCATTAAATTTCATAAGGTTTTTAAAGGAATTCTTTTGGGAGCTGTATTTTATTAGGTGTGGTCCAGATACAAGTATTTTTAACCAGCATTTGACAACCAAAACCAGTCAAAATGCCTACTCTCTTAATTATGTATATGTATTGTTTTATCCTTTTATTTTTTTGTATTTGCTGTGCCATGTGCGTTTAAAATAAAAAGCTACTTGCTTTGAGACCTAAGCAATACTCCATTGTTTTATATACCAAAATATCAAAGTACTTTTTGGTGGCCCACTGTTAAAACATCACTATATCGGCAAATATTTAGACTTTACGGCAAGTTTCGATCTTAAAAACAACTCACCAACAATGGGTCCAGGATTCAGGCCATACTTTAGTAACAGATCCATCAAAGCCTCGTTGCTCAAATCAGTGACGTCAACATCCTCTGGACGAACTTTGTCAGTTTTCCTGGTGGCTTTCTGTAAAGAAAGGTCACATTATTTTTTACATAAATATAACAGTTTAGTATTCACATGCACTTTGCAAAATTATATCATAGTAAAGTATTTGAACTTGTTAAAGCAACAGGTGTCTAAACATGCCTGACATGCTCCTGATTACATAGTGGAACAAGACGTGCAAGACTATAGTGCCCTGCCTTTTCTGAAACAAAAACTAGTTTTTTCAAGGAAAATGTGAGTACATTCTTTACAACCCCCTAGCCCTATATACACACATACAGTATTACTAATATCACCTATATGAGAAACAGTTGGGTGGAGTAAAAAACAAGTTCTATGAAGACAACATGTACTTAAGCATGTAACTGCATGAGAAAATATTTATTTGCATAAACCCATGAAGTCAAATTAGGCAGTGGAATGAAAAATCAGTAATGGTTATGCAAATTGCCGCTGAGATCGTGGCATTAAGGACTAGAGGCATTGAGAACACTATCGTTCGGAGAGGGACAAAGCACGAACAATGCAAATCCATTCACGTTCCCTAGAGTCGAGCCCTGCTCCACAAACAGGACCATGTGACCAAGGAGAAATGGTGAAAACAGTGAAGTGGAGGAGGAGAGAATGTGTTACGAGGGGCTGGAGGAGATCGTGAAGGCACATGAGATTCAGTTAGAGGCCTTCACAGGGGCTGATCTGGAACGCTGCCTACTCAAAAAAAATACATTTCATAATCACAGCATTCCAGCAGGATGGAGGGAAAAAACCTTTCCTTAGTCCACAGACAACACCCTCATGACTGTAAAGTTTCTGCCAATGTCAAAACGGGGTCTGTGGACAAAATGGATTTGAGGTTTCACAGAGGATCGGATGAACTGAATTTGTATTATGAAAACCCCCACAAAAAAACAAACAAAACCCTGACGATTGTATTACATAATCTGACAAATAAAAATAATACACAAGTCACTTTTACACATTTTAAGAACATTTTATCGTTCAATACTAGTGATTTACTGAAATTAATTTGCAGAAAATGGTAACTGAACTTAGTATGCTTTGAGGATGTTGCATTTTCAAATGACAAATTAAAAAAAGTAAAAAAAAATTGGCAATGAACCTCTCTGTATTTAAGATGTTTTTTTGCTACTGCAGCATCACTACTTCCACTATACGTGATGAAATTAATTGTCTTGATTTGATTTCCATTTGACATTACTGGTTCCAAATTTCATATCAGCAAGATTTATGGGTCACTGCAGAGCTGGTCTTTCAGTCTGGGAAGTGCCTTTCTATAGAAAGGGCTCCAGATTGAGCACCAGCACCCTGACAGACCTGATCCATGTCCTGTGGGTTTACACCAGACCTACCAGCATGCCGTCAGCACACGTGGTTCAGTATAAAAGTCAACACTTCGCAAATCTGCAATGATGTTGTGGATTACCAACAATTTACCCAATTGTGGCTTTTTATTGAAACATAAAAGCACAATCTGATCAAAACACTTTGATGCAAGATCAGACAACTTACAAAAAAAGTATAAAAAGGTAAAGTATAGCATGCATGTCAGTATAAACATGCCAAAGATGTGAGTCGCATTTTTGGGAAATTACTATCTGAGAGACAGAAACTTCAAAGAGGAATGCAAAACGCACACACAAACGGACATCTGGCAGCCGAAGCAGAAATTCTGCTTCACAAGAAAGTATTTCCTCAATAAAAGGGACCAAACCCACTATGAAAACAACCTTATGCTGCTCTCATTTTATCCAAAAAAACGTTACCTGCGAGCCCCTTTTCAAGTTTTCAAAATGTGATCCGTGGACCCCAAAGAGAGTGCTAGGGCATCTATGTAAAAAGGGGGGCTATATATTCACATCCATCTATACAGTACTATAGGCTTAACGAGTAGAAAAAAATATTTTCCATATTTGTAATATTAATTTTCACAGTAAAAACTACTTTATATATGACACGCACAGTACTTTTTTCCTTTTTTCTAAATTTTCTTTAAACCTGCTTTGACACAATTTGCATTTTTAAAAGCATTACAAAAATTTAGATGAAGAGGGGGTTAATGACAGGGGAGGATTTCACAATGACAGGCCACACTACCTCATTCATCGGCACTGGAGTACAGAGAGGTGTCTTTAACATCCAACATCCAACATAAAAGGTCTATGTGTAGTTGTCTGGGAGGTTTGAGGTAATCCGGTTGGACTGAATAACCAAAACTAACTTGAAACTTGGTAGTATTCACTCTGAAAACGAAATAATGGCAAAAATAGACCCAGCCTCATACCAGACGGAAAAATATATAGGCCTAAACAATAAGCACACACTGCTTATTCAATTGCAGACTGGCCATGTTATGTAATGAAATAGCTATGGGTATTAAAATTGGTAACAAACATAATGAAATGTGGGGGGGAGGGGGGAAGACCACTCTCACTACTCTAAGAAAAGAGGTTTCATCAGCATTATTGATGAAGTGCCAAAGACGGGCAACATCACTAGATTTAGATAAACAAATCAAAACTTTTTGAATTACTATGGTATTCTGGCAAGAATTTCCACAGAATGGAGCTTCCCTGAAACATTCAAAATAAAGCTATGATACGTTTCCTGTGACTTGAATAGACACGCCTAAATCAGATGTGGAACTGAGATAATAACATATAGCACTGCAGGATTTCCGACATATTACAATCTCTGCAAGTCACGCGTTTGTGATTTTGAGTGGATGTTTAACACTTGATTGAAATTTAAATCAGTGATTAATACTGACGCATTTACGCGGGAAACTGTCGCCCGGTGACAGGAAGTATCGTTCGAATCGGTTCTTTCAAACAGTTTCAAAAAAATGATTCTATCAAAGCACTGCGCATCAACGTGATCCCTGAAACTTCTGCGAGACATATTACAATAAGCGTCCAAATAAAGCAAATAAATACATTTTCGCTGGCCAGACTACATACTTTACTAAGAATACGTGTTTTCACAGTCTCTAAAGGGAGTTTATTGTAATTCCAAAAGGGCCAAGTTTGGGTACTTTGTAGCTGTGATTCAGCTCATAAGAAGTAATTTAGAACCTAAATATAATGTGGGTTAAGTGATTTAATGGTAAAGCAAATATTATCAATCCTTGGCTATTACGGCATGTTTTAATCCAAGTTAATACTAACGTTACATGTCGATAATGTAATAAAATTCGTGCAAATATTTTCAATACGACACATGTGCAACAATTTTCCTGTTCTACTAATCTTCTTTTCGTAAACAAAACGTATGAAGATGTTTATAATCTAACTCAATAATTGATTCACTGAAATGATCCGGATCAAAAATAACGATTCGTTTATGAATCGCACACCATAGTAAACTTTGGCCATGCCGGGTTGTTTTCATTTGTGAGCCATGTGCATGAACAAACCGGACACTTTTGGCATTTATTTACTGCGATAATCCTAACCTCTTTATTTTACACTAACAAGCACGCCTTTAAAACATGCACCGCTTAACACAACAAATTATATTCGAAAGGTCGAATTGCATCAGCTGAATTTATTCCATTTTACGTGCAAATCAAATAACCAGCCCAAACAAAGCAAGCATTTCCAAACCAAGGAAGATAAAGCAACCCACTCTGCCAGAGCGGCTCCTGTTGGAGAGCACGGGGGCTGGAGGCAGTTCCTCGTCGCTGGAGAAGACATCTGGAGAGCCGCTGCTCTTTTTGTTTTGCGCGGTCAGATTCTTCAAGTACAGCTGCACGTACACGTCCTTCTTCTGTTCGCCGTTCGGCAGAGCCACATTATGGGCCAGCAATGCACTTTTAAGCTTATCTTTAGTAAGCACAGACGGGTCCTCCAGAAATTCCGACATGTCTGTTGGCTTGAGCAGGACACTACCGCTGGCTGAGTCCGATTTCTTTTATGGCATCAGCGACCATCTTAGGAGAGAGACCGCTATTGGACGCGCTCCCCAGAAAGAAGCGCTCTGATTGGTTGGATAGACTATTTAAAAATCACTGGCGATAAATAGACGAGTTGAACCACTTTTAACCAATAAAAAAATCGTCCCAATGTAAAATAAACAATGAGGATAGAAAATTCTTTTAAAACTAGACTGGAATTTAAAGGCCTCTACTGGTGGACGAATAGGTAATTATTACAGTGCAGAATATCGCAGTATTAAGCTATCTGTAATGTTAATGATTCATACAAAAATAAAACAATCACAAAGAAAAACACTGATATTGACAAACGCATGTCATCGTTTTATTGGTCGAATGATACAACATATGTTGCAACCAAAGACAAAATTATTAAAGAACTTAAGTCACTTTTCAGCGTGTTTACGTATTTCCCAGGCTGTCATGGAAAACATTTACCACAATTTCACACTATTGATAAACATTTGAATAACACGTTCCTCAGGAGTACTTCTGCTGAGAGATGTTATCAAACTGAAGATTGAGCTCCTGCATTAACAAATGAAATGTACTGATAGCACATGTTGTAACAAAACAAAACAAAAACAATCTTAACCAAAGTGATCACAGTGCTGCAGAAACCGACCGCTTATGAAAGAGCTGACTGGTGTATCATGGGTATCAAAGAAAGAGCAGGCAGCTGGAGGATTAGCATTTGAACTAGTGCTCTCAGCTCTACCGCCGTCTCCTGATGCTCATTTCCACAAAGTGTACATGTGGTGTTGTTTTGTCTCCACGCTTAAGTCAGTAGTGCGGTCTGTCTCATGTGAAGAAGGGTGGTGGCACAGCACTCTGCTGGGGTGTGGTTTCCTTGACCCATCGCGTCCCCTGACCTCTCCCTCTCCCGTGATCATCTCCTCCTTTGCCTCGTTGTTTCCCTTTTTTTTCCTGACTCAGGCCTTGATCTCTGCTGGAGGGCAGTACAGCGCATCAGAGTTCTCCGATGACAGCTCCTCTGAAAGGAACAGAGAAATTTTAATGTCGGGCACAAAATCTGATGCACAAGGCCAGTCCTGACCTGGCACTTTCAATACAGGGGAAAACCAAATAAATAAGTCTTAGATAAAGTCATTTATTTAGTATTGAAATAATAATAAGATGGCATTTGATACATTCCCATTCACGCAGGATTGTGCCCAATATTGTAGGTATAAGAGTAGAGTGGAAAGAGCATATCTTCATGCAAACGTGAGGCAAAATAAGCTCATTGTCAGCTAATTGCTGGTGTAAAGCTAGTGACATCTGTCATAAACCTTTCAAAATCGAACAACAGTGCTGGAATTCTGTTGGACTTAGTGCTTATGTGGTATTGTTACAAGCTTTTTTTTTTTTACTAATTAATCGAAGAGTATTAGACTGATTCTTTATAATTTAGGCTTTTAGAATTAAAGTCTACATCTTTATGAATAGGGCTGTACATTTTAGGCAGAATAAAATAGACTTGCCGTTTTTTCAGATATAAATTGTAATTAAAACATTTGGTCAGCTTGTTTGTAGGGCTCCATGATTGGCACAAAATATTGTGATTATATATATCAATGGCTATAAAATAAAAATAACAACTATTTTATTTAAAAAAAAATACAAAACAAAAAAACCCACTAAAAATAACATTATTATTGTACTATTTAAACAATAAAAAGTTTTTAAAGATAAATATACAGCTTTTTTAATAAATGCACAACTGTACTAATATTTATGACTATTAATTTCTTTATTTTGATATGTTAAACCACCAAGCTTTTACCACGGAGAGCCATTAACACATATTTTGTTGACAACAGTCAGTTTATAAGCGCATCTCATTACAAGTTTGGAAAGAAGGTTGGAAATGTTGCATGTTGTAAACTCACCAGGCAAGACACATTTCCACAGGCCATATGTTTTCCCTACAGCCGTCTGCCACAGACGCAGAGTGCCATCCTCTGAGCCACTGGCATATAGCTCTCCATCAGGGCTAAACCGCACACAGTGCACGGGCCCGAAGTGACCCTTATATGACTCTGAAAGCATAAATGTCAAGCATGAACATTAAGTATATGTTAATAAGCCAATCTATACGATAAAAAAAAAAAAGTTGTTTTCATAATGCAGAAAATTAAATGAAACAACTATATTCCTACCCATTTCCTCTTTGGTGGTGTAGTCATATTTATAAAGTTTGAAGTCATCTCCTCCAGCCACAAAGAAGTCTTTATCAGGATGCAGCGAGGCAGAGTGAATAGAAGCAGGGGCATCAACAGTCTTTATCAGATCCAAACTGAAGAAATCAAACAGAGACCGTTTGACATTCACTTCCCAGTACATTAAGGAGACGTTTTTGTCCTAATTGATCCATAAGGTAATATTTGCATGATGATAAGACAGCTGGTAGCCATCTACCTTTGGGCATTGTAGAAAGCAATGGTTCTCCCGTATGTGATGAGGAGGATCTCCCCGTCAGGAATGTACTCCATGCTGCTGACAGAGGCATCAAACGACAAAGTCTTCACTGCCTCCTTTGTGTTCCTGTCCCAAAGTCTACACATAAAAAACAACACAGACACACGTTTTTATATAAACATACTATAAAATATAAATCTGCAACATTCAAAGACTTCCTCTGTTGCCATTCTGGACACTCACCTGATAGTTTTGTCATCGGCAGCCGAGAGAATCTGTTGGTCATTGCTACACCACAGAGCTTTCTTTATGGCAGAGGTGTGGCCTGCAATCTCCAGGGGGTCTGCATTACAAATGCAATTTAGGCTTACATATCAGTTTATCGTTATACAATTATGACTAGGATTTGGATTTTGGAAATCAAAACAAACAACAACAACAAATCACTTTTAATACCTGCTTCTGGTTTGCCAAGATCATAGATGCGTAGTACTTTATCATTCCCTCCAGTCAGGAGACAGTTACTGTCCTGTTAATTCAACAATAAGCTGGTAAAAACCTTCCATTTAACAAAACAGTGTTTAAAAACATGAAGTGTTTGTGCGTTGTAGTGAAATTAATTAACATTGTTCAAAATTATATCTCAACATTTTTCTATTTAAAATGACATGAGAGAGTTATATATTTATAAATAAAGCATATCCCTTCACATATACGAAATTTGCATTTCCACGTTTAAGTACACGACAGTAAAAACATCAATATCACAAAATATTTTAATATAAATTAATTACAATTTACCTTTCTATTTTAATATATCCTAATAAGACGACTATTCAGCAGCTAATGCTCTTTGGTGTCACACAACCCCTTCAGAAATCATTCTAATATGCCTATTTAACGTTATTGTAAACAGATAGCTATCTGGATCAACTAGTACCTGTGTGAAGTTCACAGATTTCACAATGTGCTTGTGTGCCAGGGTGAGGACCTCATCTCCAGTGACAGCGTCCCATACCTTTCTGTCATATCACAACAAACACATAGCAAAAGTAAAATAACATTTGACCAATATTATTCCAACCATGTGATTTTTTTAGTTACTGCTCATACTTACGCTGTAAAATCTGCTGCGGCCGTAGCTGCTTTTGTAGCTTCTTTATTCAAGGTGGCACCCCAGACAGCACCCTTGTGACCCAAGAACGTCCCAATCCAGTCCCCTGTGTCTCCCTGGCGCAACATAGGTTTGCCATCTGCGATTTTGGATTGCAAAAACAGACTTTCAGATGTACTTCTCACAAATTAAACCAATGACCAGTTACTTAAAGTGTTTTTCTATATGCTCAATACCTAGCAAGTAGGCCAGGTTTAATATCAAGGGCTGGGTTTAATATTCAAGAACACACCTACCTTTACAAGCGCTAATAAGGAAATACCCATAAGGAGTTATTCCACTGAACGCCAGATCCACAACAGGTCTGGTGTGACCAGAGCAGGTGAGAGGAGTCTGTCTCATAGCCATACTCACTGGAGACCTAAGGTTAACAGGACACATATAAAATGTTACCCAAACACAGCTACACGTTTTAAAGCTCAAAAAGAGATTTCCACACGAGGTATTTAACAGAACAGAACAGATGTGCTGGCTAACACAAGCTTATGCTAGCCAGTATATCAGGCATTACCTTGCAAAGACAGCAAAACAACGAAACACACCAGTACTTTGCGGCCAGATAACGTGTCGGGGAGGATTGCGGAGCTCAGAGCTGCACTCCCAGCTGCAGTGCTGTGCCACCAGCTACACGAGGTGTGTGTGTGTGTGTGTGTGTGTATGCTAAACTCGAGCCCTCGCTAACGCTACAGGAACATAATGGAAGCACCAGTGTGAAAACCGGGCCATCATTTCCGGCCCACGGCGCCACGGGATTGGTTAGAATCCTGTCACGTGGAGCGCAATGGCGTCAGTTCGGTCCTTTATCCAACGATAAACATTTATAACTTGTTAGGAAACGCGTTTTGTAAAATGTAGAAAGTTTATTGTGTCATATACAAAAGAAGAAATGTTATATATAACCGTGTATATAAGAACATTTGTTATGTGTTATTAGATAAGAACTCAAAATGATGAGTTGACGTTATTATGCGAAGCTTATCAATATTTTTTTAATTATTGCAAGTTGTTAGTAACAAAAGTAATCTGATCAGATTTTGGCCATATTTTGCGATACTTTTAAAAAAAAAATAAATGAATAAATAAAATGAAATATTCTGATCTCAGCAGAACGGTGGATCCCAGAAATGAAAATGTAATAAAACTTTAAAACTGATCTAAAAAATACACCATTTGTAACATTTAATATATCCCATCATCAGAGATGGACCAGTAAGAAGTAGTTATTTGTGGAAATGCAGTGCTAAACTAGAAAAAAGTGTGCGAGGATCAGTGTGATCTATTCCAATTATGATTGAAAAACTATCACTAAAGTAAGATGGGTTCCCTGATCCTGGATAGTAAAACGTTTTGAACAACTGGACCCAGATTTACCTTTTGAGCCCCCTGTAGATAAGACGTGTACAAGATACAATTATAACTCTGCTACCTTTTTATTTTTTTAATACAGTGGTAACAATATGTATTATACTCAGAGAGGCTGCGGTGGGAAATGTTTTACATACTGACATCCAGGTGGAAACAAATCATCTAAGCCTTGTTGCTTTAAAGTTGTTAGATAACATCCAGTGAAGCTGACAATTTTACGTATAGGCCTATTCTTTGATGTTGATATAATCCCAGGGTCACTGTGGGACATGTACCTGTTTTAAAGACAGAGGAGAAGTTTCTGGAAGAATATATGCATTTAATTTAATATATGCATATTATTAACTTGACATATAGGGTTGCATCTATATACCAATTTTTCCTACATAATTTGCTTATCTATGTAAAATAGATTTGTTACATTTATTACATTTATTTAAAGTTACTAAGATAGTCAGAATCACTGTAACGCTAATTGTCATTAATAACAGGTTGCTACAGATCTTAAACTAGTCTATCTCTCTGAAAATCTTGCTAAAGGCCATTCAAGATGAACATCTACAGTAAGCACACATTTTCACAAGAGCAAACACGAAAGCCTCTCTACCTGAGTATTATCTTAGTGACACAGAAACGCTGAAAGCTCTAGATGTAAAGCAGTGTGAGTCATATTGTACCAGCATGCACCGCGAGTCTCTTAACGCACAGGGGTGGGATCATCTGATAGCAGCGAGAAGTCCGAATCACTTTAACGAATCGGGTCGCTCGCATAGTTCACTTGAACGAGTCGCGGCTCACAAAACCAATTCACTGATTTAATTTAATCATCGCTCGTTAAATACTTATGTATATATGTTCAATGTACAGCTGTGCGCTGTTTATAATTAGGGCCTGAGGGGATTTGAAATGATAAGATCACACGTTTCACAGAAACAGTCGCTTTGAAACCCTCAGAGAGTCGGCTCCGTTGAAACGCGGAAAAGAACCGACTGCCAAGAACGATTGATTCGCGAATCGAAAAGCACCACTGGAGGCGTAACCGTGCAAAACCTGAGCATAAATCCGCACCCTGCTTACTTTATCGCATTCATTGAATCTTCCCCGTCTCGGAGCAGCATCAGCGAGCGCTTACAGAAATGGCCAATTACATTCACGTCCCAGAAGGCGCGCCCGTTGTTCCTAAATTAGACGTGACTCTAGATGAGCACGATTACAGAGCCGGAGCGCTGAAACTCATCAAGACGCTGAGACCCCACTGGAAACCATCGGAGGTCAAAATGAAGGTAATTCTCGTGTCTTTTCTCTTCGCGCACGATTCAGGTGGTCGCACGCCGACCTTGACAGACACAGAAATTATGCATTTACTGACAGCAGCTCGTTTAACGCGTTATATAATGCAGAAAGCGAAGTTAAGCGTGTTGCGCCTTGAAATCCTGAGCTGCGTCACCAGACGGATCCTTCGGCACCATGGCGCTCAGCAGACACACAGCAGCCAATGCGAGGTGTCAAAGCACTAATGTTGTAACACTCTCATTCATAAAAATATATTGCTCTTACACGCATGCATGCAACAGTGTATTTAGTGCACTATTCTGAGAAAATTACAGCAGCGGTAAAAATGGAAAGTAAAACTACTAACGTTAACATAAAGGGAAGAATTTCCAATTCTACACTGTAAAAAGTGGCAACATGTAGTTGGTACGTTTAAAAGCCACTACTTCCTCATTAAATACATTGTTACTAAGAGGTAAGTATTAGTTACTAGTGAATAGTGTCTATCCAGTTTTATTAGAACTTATTAGATACTATGAGACTTGAGTCTGTTTTTTTAATGACCATGACTGATGCTTTTTGTTAAGAATTATACTGTAATGTGAAATCTGGGGGGATGTCATTCACTGTTCTGAGATATGTACCTGACTGATGAAAGAAGTATAAGGAAATGTTCAACCTGTTCAAAATGTGTGTATGACAGTCAGTGTCAAGGCATTCGTTTGCTATCCAGTGCAGTTACACTGTAGGTGCGTGCTTACAGCTGACACAGAAAAGACGACTGTGACGGTGACATTACATCGCTTTGTTCACCCTAGAGCGCTCTGCCTTCATACATGATTGATTAACCTGAGATGGGCGGAATCAAGAGTACAGTGAGTGACATCTATACAAAAAGCCTAAAAATTCCTTAATGATTGAACAAGGCAATTCCCAGAACAGCCTCTTTCCAAGAGCAAACATATTTCCAAGATTCATTCTTCCAGAAGTTTTCAGTCCATCTGGATAAGCAGCATTCTATTAAGTTTCTTAGAAATGTAGGTTGGTACAAAGTCAGTTTCACTAATTACTGAACCTGCATGTATAGACCACAGTGTTAACAATGTTTAATGTTACGGTTCAGGTTTCCGTCGCCCTTGGTGTTGTTGAGGACTGTGAAGATAGAAATCTTTTCTTTACCTGTGCACCTGGGGGGGCATCTTGAATCAAGTTTTTCAAGTTGCTTAGTAGTGACATCGAATCAAATGACCTTTGAGATGGCCGAGCGGAAATTTCCATGTGGTGGTTGGTACTTTAATCAATGGGTTTTCCAAAGAATTTCATATTCTGAATAACATCTCAACAACATTAAACCTCAACTCAAATTGTTGCACTAATATAAATCCTATAGGTTTTGGAGTGACATGAAGATGAGTAAATAATGACTGAATTATAATTTTGAGATGAACTGTCCCTTTAAATTAAAAACAAACCACATATGAACCTACTTCCCCATTACAATATGAACCCACATGTCCAAAGCCTCCATCCGGATGAAAAGTCAGCAGCGTGTAATAATATTCTTGTAAACTGAGCACTGTTTAGCCGAAGGTGTTTCCTTGTATAAACAGAGTTGTTAGGGGTGTGTCACGTTGCTCGGATGTTGGTGGGAAACTAGATATATGTATTGAGTTGTTTTCATCAACTTTGAAACAAAATTGAGTGCTCAGCACATGCCAGACCTCTCTGACGCTGGCAGAAATAAAATTCCTGACGTTCCGCCTACTGCCAGTCAGTCCCAGATAGTGCAGATGATTGTGGCCTGGAATGCTTGGCGTCCCAAACACGCTCCATTTTTACATTAGTAGACAATGTAAATTTGTTCAGCTTGGTCACCCTGAACGCATCAACGCTTCTGAGTCTAAACAAACTAGAAGTAATTTAGTTGTCTAGGTTACACCGAGTTTGGCGATCCATCTTTTTTGTATACATGTAAATAAGTCGCGTCCCTCTTTAGCTGAGAAACAGAAAAGGAACTCGAAGCATGTGATGCTGATCTCACAAAGAGATTTTTTTCATGAACATCACTAAAGGTTAACCTCAAACCATCTGACCTTGCAGCTTTTTTTTTTCTTCCTCTTTCTGCAGTCTTTCACTGATGGCATCACAAACAAGCTGATCGGCTGTTACGTCGGCGGGTTCATGCAAGACGTGGTCCTGGTTCGGGTCTACGGGCACAAGACAGAGCTGTTTGTGGACCGTGAGAATGAAGTGAAGACCTTTCGTGTCCTGCAGGCGCACCGATGTGCTCCACGCCTCTACTGCACCTTCAATAACGGCCTGTGTTATGAGTTCCTGCAGGGGGTGGCCCTGGAGCCCGAGCACATCCGTAGCCCTGCCATCTTCAGGTGAGAAACTGCGTCTTCGAATCCAATCATGAGCTAATTGATTCGGGACGGTGTGACGGAGTTGGAGATACCGGCACTGACCTCCAACTAGCCAGACACTTAACCCCAAACCTTACCCCAGTAATCCCTTAAGACATGAATGACGCATAGCACTCTCTCTCGTCTTTCTCGCACGCTGACCCAGGACTCCAGCCAATGCTTGTCAGGTCTCAGACAGCGGTGAAAGAACAAGGCTACTGTGTTAGCAGAGAGATGACTAAAGTGTTTAAATGCATTACCGTTTAACAGTTTGGAGTAAAAAAATGAGTACTTTTAATCAGCAAGAATACATTTAATGAAGCAAAATTGACATCTATTCCAAAGCCCGATGTTTTTCACATTGATGATAATATTTCTTGAGCACCAAATCATATTGGAATGATTTCTGAAGGATAATGTGACGCTGATGAATGGAGTAATTCAACTACGCCATCACAGGAATAAATTACATTTATAGTATGTTCTATGTTTGTATTAATATTTCACATTTTAACAGTTTTTACTATATTTTCAATCAACTAAATTTAGCCTTGGTGAGCATAAGAGATTAATCGCGGTCAATAGCCTCCACAATAAATGTTTTTGTTTACATAATATACGTGTTTATCGGATATATTTATTTTGTACATATAAATACACCCACATGCATGTAGACAACATATTAACATGTATATATTTATATAATATACATGAATATAAATAGTTTCAATATATATGCTGTTTGTGTTTGTCTTTACCATGCATAAAAAATATACACATATGTGTGTTTAAGTAAACAAAAACTTTTATTTTGGATCCAATTAATCTCAATTAAACATTTGACATCAATATTTGAAATTCTTACCAATCCCAAACTTTTGTTTTATATTATTATACATCATAGGGCCACACTCAAAATGTTATCTAAACCTTAAAACAAGCCCTTTTTTATTTGTTTACAGGCATATTGCGAGGCAGATGGCAAAGTACCATGCCATACATGCCCACAACGGATGGGTGCCCCAATCAGACCTCTGGCTGAGGATGAGCAAGTTCTTTTCTCTTGTTCCTACACACTTTGACGACCCTGAGAAGGACCAGAGGTGAGCTTTAATTTGCAGAATGGCATCGTGTTTTTAAAGGCGTATATGGTATACCTGTATTATGTTGAGCAAAGCAGAACGTGTAAACTAGCACACCCTTTAGGCATAATGTCTCTGGGAAATATTGAAGCTGTCAATACAAGGAGGTTTAAATCTCAGCTTCACTTGCTATGACGTACAGAAAGTACAGGGTGTTGGTTAGATCTGTGACATTTCTCATGGTTTGTTTTATCTCCCGATATGCTTTGCTTACATTGTGGTTTGAAAATCCTCCCAATGTTACAATATTAGATGACATGACTCATCGTGGCACAATCAAATGGGTTTGTACAGATGCAAGCTGAGAACAACATGCATGGTTTTTTTTGTTTACTTCTACAAAAGATTTTAGCGGAAATAATCTTTAATAATAATCTTTTTATAAAATAACATATTTTAAAAATAGATTCTAAAGGTTCATTATGACAACAATGATGACACAAATTCAAATGTAATATATTGTATATAATTAAGGTGTTTGGAAGTATAAGTAGTTCTTTATATACAAATACCCATACCCTCCACTTCAAATGTTGACTAATATATAACATTTGAAGTGGAGCAAGACCTTTTTTGACCCACTTCAAATGTGGACTACTGTGTGTGTGTGTGTATTTTATATATATATATATATATATATATATATACTTGTCAACAGATATTTTATACATATAAAATATCTGTTGAGAGGTTTCTGCAGATGCAACTGAATTTGTACATTGTTTGAAGGAAATAGGAAATGTGAGTGCTTGTTCAGTACATGCAAAACTGGGACATGGAATTTTTTTTTTTTAGCTGTGTGGGTTTCTAGAATGTTTGTCCATGTCAAGTCTGAGCAAAAATAATAGTTCCGGTATGTTTGAATATAGAGCTGGATTAGAAGTGGATTATTCTGACACCTTGGAGGCACCAAAAACGATTGCGCAACAAATAACACACCAGTACAGTGTCTCTGCGGTTAGTCTATATTTATAGATAGTGCTTTTTGAGATGTTTATCTTAATGAGTGAGGCAGGTTTGTATACAGCGTGCCCTATTTGAATCACACTGAAACACAAAAGTGCGTTTGTGTTTTCTGAATGCACGTATGTGTGGTCTGTTTCCAGGCTGAACAGTGAGGTGCCCAGTGCCGAGTGTCTTAAAGACGAGATGATCTGGCTTCAGCAGAACCTTTCTAAACTGGGTTCCCCAGTCGTTCTGTGTCACAACGATCTGCTCTGTAAGAACATCATCTACAACCAACAGGAAGGTGAGTCCAACAAACCCCACCTGCTTCCTTCAGCCACAGAGTATGTTTCCCCAACCCCCCCTGCCTAAGGTAGGCTTATATTTAGTGTTTTCACCTCAGAAATATAGCATGGATGCCCTTTCCTAAAGGGTAGTAAAATTACAGTCTCATCCAATTTCATCAAGGCATCAGGAGAATCCAGTGGTTTCCATAAAATGTGTTTTTGCTGTTCTTGAAATCAAAAGCAAATGTGTGTTTGTGTTTGCTTTGGGGAATGTTGTTGAATGCTGTGATGCTGTTTACTATCTTCATGATGTACAGACCGGCGACTGACCCACAGGATGGAGAGTGAATGCGAGTGTGACTCGAGTCATTCCTGTTATGCACAACGCTTTCAGTTATTTCCTTTCTGCAAATATATGTTTGAAAAAAGGCAGTATTTCTATAAAACACAGTATCAGATTTTCATAAATATGCCCAGCCCCGACTAAGGCACTTCGGCTTTAATTATAAAATCTAAATAAAATGACAGGAAGAAAATATTTTAGTAATACAGTGTTTACTTGCTACATGTAAATAAGACTAGGATAATTACATATATATATTAGAATTGAAAATAAATAATAAAATATGTCATTTTTATAATTTATCTTATTATAAAGAACTATAATATGAATTATTTCAGTAAAGTATAATTAGTTTTATTAAAACTTTTATTAAAATGTTTATAATTTATCTTATTATATAGAAATATAATATGAATTATTTCAGTAAAGTATAATTAGTTTTATTTAAAAAACCCCGAAATGAATTAAAAAGATTTAGAAATATAAACATATTCAAATTTTTCATGTGTCATTTTTGCTTGATTTCTCTTTGGTGGTCAACATTTCTGTCATATTCTCCAGTACTAAACCTAATAAAGTACACTATTTTTAATATAATAAATTATATTTATAAATAATATTAATAATTATTTAGAGGTTTAGATGATATCATACAGTATTTGTTATTTAAAATCTATAAATAAATAAATATGCACACACTGTGTTCACTTAAAATCCCTAGCATAACAGAAATGACCCACTTTGAAGAGTATGAGCATGAGAAAATGGCTGCTCTGCCACAGCAGTAGTGTGAGAATGTGTAGTTCCTGTCTCTCACTTTTTTTTCTCTTTTTTTTTTTTCTTTGAAGTGGCAGCAATAGGCAAACTGATTAGCACCAGCACGTATCAGTTGCCCTGAAGGTACCACTTGCCCCTAAAAACTGTTCTCGAAGCAGTAAATAATTCACAACGAGCGATTTGAGATTGAGGACAGAGTTTAAAGGCAGCTGTGACCTTGGGCATTTGCTTGTATTTGAACTTAGAGAGAGGAAGGAGAAAAAAAAAATAAGCTTAGCCACTTCCTCCAACTCGTTTTTAACACGCAGACCAAGGGGCGGGAGGAAGTTTTCAAAGTAAAATGTGTATGTTTTTGACATGCCTGCTCTCGTGGCCCCTTCCCGACGAGACTTATAGAAAGCAAAAATGGGAGTGTTACCCAATAGCTACTTGTTTATGTTTTTCTTGCCTTCCGTCGACACTCAGGGAGTCAAAGAAGTTTGGCTCGACCTGCACAGGAAGCCGCTGTGGCGTTTGCATTAGAGCCAGTAACTTGGGGCCTCATTGGCTGGCTAATGGACCAATGGGGATGTTGTGTGGTGGGGGTGTGCGTTTATGAGATGAGCCGTGTTTGTTCTTAACGGGGGAGGTGCCCAATGGCCTCTCTGCAGTGAAGCTGTGTGTGTTCTGTGACAGATGTGAGTTTGCCCAAATCTCTTCATCTGCTGCACAGGGCTATAGCCACTGACTGGAGGTGTTCAGTGTGTCCCGCTAGGACGCCACCGGGTCCGGTAACCACCTCACGTGTCTCTTTCTGTAGACCAACACTTCTGTCCAATTACAATCAAACTTTTTTTGTTCTACACACCATAAGCTCTAGAGCACTGGGAATGCAAGGCAACGTAAAGTCAAACACACTACTTTAGGTGCAGTAATGCTATATATAACTAGGCAGTGATTAATGAATAATGCATTACACATATGTAGACCGAGAGGAGTAAGGCTTTGTATTCTGATTGAAGTCAATACTGTCTACATCACCTGAACCATCAAGTCATTGCTTGCTAGACCACTGCTATACAGACTATGTGCCACTAGATGGCAACATTGCCCATTTCCTCTCCTTTAACTCCTTTGTCCTTTCCAGCCCTGTGGTTTTACAGTACAGCCGTCTCCGTTTTTTTTGTTTTTGTTTTCATTTCTATCAATTTTTGCATATTCTAAACCTGTCTAACCTGACTTGTTTATCCATTTTTGCTTTTATTTTACTCTCTCTTTCTACTTTTACTGTTGTGTTTGCTCATGTAGAGCAGAAGACTGTTCCCGCGAGGCGCTCTTTTTGTCACAAGATTTCCTGGAAAACTTGCAATAACTTTGCTCAAACTGTTTTGTTGACCTTGCTTATTTTGTAGTTGATTTGTCACCTGTAACTAGTAAAAAAAATAAGTAAATTTGCCCACTCGGTAATTAATTGGCGTCCAAGAAGAAAGGCGTTGTTTGTTTTCAGCTGAATAAAATGAATAAAAATGAAAATAAACACACTTTTTCTTTTAAAAATAAAATAAAGCAAAAGTTGCAAGTTTTCTACTTTTATTCTCAGCAGACTCACGGATACGGTGATTCATCAATTAGATAAACGTATTACATTAATAACAGATGCTCAGAGTTTTTATATTATTATTATAAAAGCTTTAAGCATTATGTTTTTAATTAAAGAGTACCCCTTTGTTCAAATCAAGGGACATTAATATTGTGCCTTTTTATTTAAATTATACAATTAATAATGTTCATATTTGGTTACGTTTTAAATTATAGATGATGGGGTATACGCATAACGAACATCAAAAATACTATAAAGATTGCATCATGGTCTGATAGTAGTTTTTTTGACATCATTATCAAAATGGTCAGTATCTGAGAATTTCAATTCAGAAACATTATAATTTCAAAAGAAAAAAAACCCTAAAGATATTGCACACAGACGATCGGGTCATTATTACAGGATGTGAAAACTATTTTAAATGAAATGAAACGTTATTGAAGAAGTTACCCTAATTGAAGAATCACCTAAATATAACATGCCGTTTTTTTCCAGACGCATGCTATAAGTGCATGTAATCTCTCCCCGTGTCTTGTTCACTTCGTCACTTGTTTATTCTTTCTTGTCTTGCACCAGAATGCAAATCCTTACTCCTTTTTCCAGATGTAATATGATAAGTCATTTAAATTGCAGATAATGCCCATGTAGTGTTGGTTTGCTAATACAGGCAATAGATTGTTACAGTAAAAAAAAAAAAAAGGGTTATTAAGAAGACAATGCCCATGTGCTTTTCTAAACAAATTGCTATTTGTTTCCCCTCCTGCAGGAAATGTCAAATTCATTGACTACGAATATGCTGGGTACAATTATCAAGCCTTTGACATTGGGAATCACTTCAATGAATTTGCAGGTAATGCGATACGAACACGAATGAAACTATTGTGCAGAAGAGAGGAGAACCTGCTTAACCAGGTGCGTGTGGCCTTGTTGTGATTGAAAGGTCTGAATGAGGTGGACTACACCCTGTATCCTGGGCGAGAGCTCCAGTTGCAGTGGCTCCGGGCCTATCTGGAGGCCTACAAGGAGTACAAATCACAGGGCACGCAGGTCTCCAACACTGAAGTGGAGGTTCTGTACGTGCAAGTCAACCGCTTCGCCTTGGTGAGTCTAAACTGGATTTATCCGCCACTATCAGGAATCGTGACGCATTTCCATCCATCTGCCCCCTGCCAAATTAAACATCAGACTTTTGTTTTTTCAATGTAATTACTGGCTTTAATGACATGCAGCATTTTACAAAGTAAACTGGAACACAGTGAGCAGTTGAACTATTTAGCAGATAGATGCTCCGCGTTAAAGTGGAGACAAAGGTATGAATAGTGATTGCAAGTTGTCAGGGAAGGAGCCTTGACGTCCTGTGAGCATCTAATGAGAGGTGTTTGTGGGTCGTTCTTTGACGGGGGAGTAGCACACCTGCCCTTTCTTGATAATGATATTTACTTCGGAGAGGAAAACTTATTTAAAATCCGGTTTACTCCCACTGTGTATGTAGCAATAGATGGGTTAAAAGCAGGGTAAACATTTTTTGGTTCTGTCAGGGGAAGGGAGAAAAAAATGTACTTTTGGCTTTCAGATTTGGTGAACAAAACTGTGGGAGGCTCTGTTTTCTCTCCTGTCCCTGAGAGGGACCTTGAGAGACGATAAAACAAATGCCAGAGGAATGCCATGATATGAGGCTTCATGAATGTGATTTGGATTCCTTTTTTTCTGCGGCCTGAATTGAAAGATAGAGAAAAGCATTGAATTTTTTTATTAGTGTATTAATCTAAATATGAGCATATTCTGATTAAGCAAGTGTCATGTTAAGGCACCTGCTATAAACATATTAAGATAATATTATGTTTTCTAGACATCTTATTTTCCATTCTGATTATTTATTTATATCTATATTATATGATTTAGATGATAGTTATATCAAACAATGGTAATTCTAAATAATATTAAATACAGCTCCAAAAAATGTCAAAAGACCAAATCAACAGAAAAAATGTTCATGTGCTTTGTACACCACCTTTTAACTGTTTGTTCAGTAAGATGTTTTATTTTATTTATTTATTTTTTTTAAATAAAAATGAATACTTCTTCTCAGTGAGCTTGAAATAAATTGATCAAAAGTGACATTAACGATGTCAAAAGATGAGACAAAAATATGTTTTGAAATTGTAATAATAAGAAAAGCACCAGCATATTAAAATGATTTCTGAAGTATCATGTGACACTGAAGACTGGAATAATGAGCTGAAAGTACAGTTTACTATCACTGGGGTGAATTATTATATTATGTAGAATATTAAGGTATAGTAGATATTATATTGAAATTGAATGCATTTATGTTTAATTAAAATAATAACATTTCACAACAGTATTGTTGGTTAAATAAATGCAGCCTTGGTGAGAATAGTGGACTTTTTTCAAATACATTAGAGAGTCTTACCAAACGTAAGTGTATTTTAAATGATTTAATAAATAATATTTACTTAACCAATATTTCCAAATGATATTGATACATTCAAAGGACTTTAGATTGACGTGGGAGTGTGGTGTCCATTAAAGCTCTGCTTTATTATGTCACCCTGATGTTTGCACACCATCTTCACATGCCTAAGCCAGGAGACACAGAGTTTCATAAAAGATGGTCTGAATATACTCCGAGATTGTGTCTGAGGGGGATCGAGACCCTTGACTCTGGCAGAGGCAAACATTTATTCTGTGCAGTTGAGCGAAAAACACAGAGGATAGAGACTTTATTATAGGCCAGCAAACCCGTGATCTTTACTCACATGATGGCAGGAGTGATTCAGTCTCATCTGAGGGCTTTTATATAAATGCCACATTTTATAAGCTTTTACTTCACTGTCAGTGATCCAGAATCAACACAAATAACTTCCATGCAGTTATCTTTTTTCCTTTTTTTAATGGGTCCACTAAAAGGAAGCCGTCTTTGCTTAGAAAGGCGTGGGTCAAATGTTTCCAAGCAACAATACAACATACAATCTGTCACAGTTAACTCCAGCGTCAGGGTGAATCTCACAAAGCCTGTCAGGAACATTTCTTAAGTCCTGTTTTACCCTTTTGAGACCTCAAAATATTTTGTGTTTATTAAATGAAATCTATTTTTGTGAGCGTTAAGATTGATACATTGAAATATTATTTTTATAGATTTTAAACATCCTCCATCTCTTCTCAGCTATGAACGGCATATCTATTTTTCAGTGATGCAATAGAAAGTTTGGGAACAAATAATATATTAATGTTTATTTGAAATATTAATGCATAAAGTTAGTATTTGTTGTACTGAATTAAAATTACACTGCTTTGATAAGACGCATTTCTGAGGATAGATTTTTATATCATTTATTTATTTATAAAAACATTCCAGGTACTGAATGCTTCTCTCCAAGTTAAATATTAATGTCATATTCATATGATTTCTTGTTAGTTTTATGTACTATTATAGCATTTGTTAATGGCTTTTATTTTTACATTTTCAGTTTTTGTTTTAATTTTAGTTGGAAGTTGTAGTTTTGTATGCATTATTATTATTGTTATTATTATTATTAGAAAGTTTTCAATATTTTTCAGAGACGTTTTTATAATATGGTATATTTAAATAAATTAATTTTATAAAATGCACCTTGTATGTAATTTATTAATACAACAATCTTATTTAAGTCTTAAGTGTTGTTTAACAATAAAAAACACTAATGAGTTTAATTATAGTTACATATGAATATATATGAATTTCTGGTTTTATATTCTTCCTTCCTCATTGTATGTTTGGTCGTTTTTCTCCCAAGGCATCTCATTTCTTTTGGGGACTGTGGGCATTGATCCAAGCGCAGTACTCCACCATTGACTTTGACTTCTTGGGGTAAGTTTTCACTTTCAGCAACAAACGGCATCCATATAATCACAGTTTTAACGGCATATTCTCAATCTTGCCCACCAACTTTGCTTCTGCAGATATGCAGTTCTCCGTTTCAGCCAGTACTTCAAGATGAAACCAGAGGTGACGTCACTGCACCTTCCAGAATAGTCTCTCAGGTCTTGGCTTGCGCTACTCCAGAAAAGGGCTCCCCCTGGTGGACACAAGAACTAGCCGGAGACCTCTTCAGTTTGTAGACTGAACACTGCACTTACTTGTCTGAACACATCATTTTAGATAAGCCCCAAATCACCTCTTAACTCAAAGCTGGTTTAGCGTCGTAGAAAAAAAAACGAGCACCCAAACCCTCCTCCTCCTCGCTTTTACGTGGCGGTCGAGAGAGAGGCTCACCCCAGTGCCCTGGTCCATTTTCAGTGAAGTGAAATTGCCAATTGAGGAAGCAAACAACTCACATAGATGGCTTACTCTAGAGTCTCGACTTGCCAGTGTAAGTGAAGAGCGATCCCCGGAGAATCTCAGATTAAGAAAAGCTCCCCAGATACCGATCCTCCAAGGAAAGGGAACCTCTGACAACAATTACTATCTGAAGACAGAGAGGAGGGCCGCTGGGTCTGTTTCCAGTGACTAACCATAATCCTAAAGGTCATTCCTGCTTGTTTACACAACTTCTAATGGGAGAAATCGGTGTACTGTAAGATAACGTAGGCTTTACTGTATGGATAGTCGCTGATTCTGTCTATAGACGGTGAACTTTGGGCCTGTCTGTTCCTACGAGGGTTGTTCCTGGCACAGCTGCGTTAAGATGTGTAATTCAGGGACCAATAGAAGCTTCGTTGTTCGTTTCTGGCAGACGATTCCTCCCCCGTCCTGTCACTGTGAACCACTGTATAGCGCATTCATAAAGTTTCTCGTTGTTTTCTCAGCGTGGTGCTTGGAGAAAGTAGACGCACAGTAGCCATGGCTACAACGAGCCGGTAGCTAATCTGAAGCCCACACCAAAGTGCTGATATTTCATGCTTGTACATTGTGTATTTTTTCACGGTAGAAATAACATTTGGTAATATTTACATTACGAGCGGTGGTTTTTGTATTTATTTAAACAGCGCTGTCAAAGAGGTCGCTCTCAAGACGCGTGCTTTTTTTGGGAGGTATCGGTAAACTTTTTTTGTAATGGATGTAATTCCTGGAAGCCTTAACAATGGTATCGCCTGCTGGACGCACTAAAGCTTTTGTATTCGTAACCCCCATCCTTTTCTAAATTACAGGCCTTTTTGCACAAACTCTGATTGCTTTAAGAACAAAATCAGTCCTCACTTCACCTTGCGATGGGCCGCTCGTACTGCTTAAGACTAGTTTTAACTGCACATGGTGGGAGATTTTCGGTAATGCTTTATTTTGCAGGGTCCCTGTTACTAAATTAACTGCTATAGGAAAAACTATTAATGTGTAACCTAGTTACACAGTAATGGCATAGTAGTTTATTAAATAAGATCTTACCCCCAAACCAAGGTCAGAAATGAATCTGGACTTTGAAATGGAACAAAATGCCCTACAAAAGTTACATGTAAGGGCATAAAATGTCCTTGTGTAAATTATACATATATATATATATTTTTATTTTTTTTTTATCTGTTATATTACTGTTCAGAAGTTTGGAGTCGTTTAGATTCTTTTATTCACTCCTTTTTAATTTTTAATTTTTTTTATTTATCTAAGAATCCTGAAAAAGTTTCAAGTTGAATTTCCACAAACGTATTAAGCACCACAACTGGATTTAACATTACAAATAAGTAGAAATATTTTTTAATTCAACTTAACATAACAATAACAGAACTAATTAAAATGGAAAACAGTTTGCTATTCAGTGTTGTTTAAACTGTAATCATATCGGTGGGATTAAGAGTCGTCTTTTAAAAATAATAGAAAATCTGACCCCAAACTTTTGAACATTTTATTTATTTATTTTTTTTGCTGATCTAATTTTGTGTTTAGACACCATAATTAACACTTAAACTAATTCATTCAAATTATTTGACATAAAATATCCTGGATAAAACATGCCACGGAAATCAATTCCACTTAGTTTCTGATGCTGCTCGGTACACACGAGCCATGTATTATAAAGTGTGACCAAGACTTTTTTTTTTGGTGCAAACCTCAGCTCTGAGACTTGCCTTCGCACCGCCTGGCTACCCTCATTTACCTCAGTTTCCAGTGTCAGTTTGCCTATACTACAAACAACCATATACAATTCTGTAAATACTAGAAACTGTGAATTTCTGGTTGTTTTATTGTATTTTGACATAAGCTTCTTTTTCTGTGCCAGTTCTTATGTAACTGTCAAGCTTGCACCTTGATCACGTTTAAAGACCACACAGAATGCTATATATTACTTTTTCTTTTCTTACTTTTTTTTTCTTTTACACCAGAAATGTTCATTAAACAATAAGAGTGGGAAATTTCTCTCTTTTAACGGTCTGTGAAGATTAACTGATTTCTTTGCACTCTTTAGCATTTATATAAAACCCAAAGTAATGGGTGGTTCCAACTTTTAGCCAATGAAGTGCTTCTGGTGAACATAAGATGTACAGAACTCCCTCATGCAAGCATCTAGGGGCGGTTTTTTAGTATAACTGTATATGTACAACTGTAAAAGAAAATCTTTGCTTAATATTAAACAATGCCTGTTGTCAATAACTAAACAGAGATATTCTTTTTCTAAGAACTGTTAGATTTAATAATGATCTGGGGATTAAATCCTAAGGTGTTGCATTGTAGATTCTGTATCAAATCCATTGACTAGAAATAAAGAAACAAATGAAATGATATTTGCCCCTTTGTCTTGATTTCCCATTCTGCTTAACAAAGAGATTGTGTCATGAAACCTAGAAACGTTAACCTATTTCATCTGTAATATGTGCGTACATAACTCAATATATGGTTTGATCTTTGGTCATCCTTGGAGAGAAGTGTTTTTATCTGAAAATGTTAGTTATTACTATTGCACTAGACTAAAACATATTGACTTTGCTGTATAAAATTATACATAAAGTACTCATACATTTTTAAGTTTACTGTGACACTATGCATTTTAAATTCATTTGTAATTGTTTACGACAAGATATAATGTATTACAAAGCCCATTATGAATAATTATAATATATTAAGATAATTGAATAGCCTATTATAATGAATTATACATCAAGGCTTAAAGTAAAGTGTTAACAAAAATGTTCTAAATTTGTGATTATTATTATTATTGTGATACTATTACATACCAAATATCGGATTTACTAATGTTTCAGCTTGTTTTGACTAGTTTGAGCTGACTGATCAAATAGGCCTCATTGATCTGAGCCCATGCACCCTCAGTTTTTGAGAGGAATTGTCTACAAATAATGCACAGATTCTCTCAAAAATGTGCATAAGCTCAAGCCTACAATTAATCAGTTCCAAAAGGAAACACAAAAGCAGTGCTAATTGGAAGAAAACAAGTTCACAAAAAGATACAGTCCAAGATTTGGTTGTAATATAGCATAATGAGAGATTTACAAGCAATTTATGAAATATATTGGTCAATTTACACCAAATTAGTTAAAGGATTTTTTAAAGTAGAGCACAATGTTACAATGAGTAATGTATTAAGCCACATTTTTTTTGTTTGCAAAAGTAGTTAACGGCAGGGAGGGGGGGTGGGAAGCACGCCTGCATTTTATGCTACAGAGTGTTTCAGAAAGAAATAATTATAATGGCGCTCCAGTTCAGACTGTAATTGAATTAGTTCCAGTCCCTCCAGCGACTTCCACCAAGAGCTCTGCATTAATTACCAAATTCAATATCTGTATTCACGCCTCAACTTATTTCCATTTTACAAAGGTCAAATTACAAACACTTGTCTAAAATAATTACAAGTGCCGAGACGCAAACATATAGAGATATTAGGACAATTCGTGTGCCTCAAACGCGTACAAGTTTGCTCCTTAAAAACTTTTTCATCATTAAAAGCAAGATGCATTCAACAAAAAGCCTGTGCATGCTGCACGCATCTATTCATGCCTCTGCTTTTTTCCACAACAGGTGGTAGACATGGACTAAATGACTGAAAAACCTTAAAAGCAGCTGAAGGCAGAACGGACCAGACAAAGCCTGCATTCACAGCATCTCTTTTAACACACCGCAGGAGGGTGTAATAAAGCAATACGCAGTTATGGGAGCGTGTCTCATAGAGACAAGGTCATGATAATATGGTTTGAGGAATAAAGAAGTAAAAGCCGCTGGGTTTGTGAGCCACAAACAATATGCAGCGGGTCAGGGCGTTCATTCATCTTGATTAGATGTGCCAACCTAATTACAAGCGGAGGAAACAGTAATTAGCACAAGTCTCACCTCGTTAATCACAAAAGACTTCTTCAGTCTATTTTTATCTGATTAATGGCTCTTTAAACATGGGGGGGATATTTATATTTGGGGTAATTGTACTCAGCTTGCACGATCTAGTTTTATTTCACAAGCTCATTAGTTTTCATTGTTTAATGGAAGCTCTTGTCGTAGCTAATGTGTGTATCTTCACAATGAGATGACTGTAACAGGCTGCTAGGCTGATCTGATGTTTTCCAGGGTATTAATAAAGACTTTTTGTTTATGGCTAGCAGCACGTTAAAAGAGGGCTGTGTGTCAATGCAAAATCATGTGTGCATCACAGGTAAATAGAGTGAAACCTTAACTACAGATAGCCCTATAACCAGCTGAATAATCAAAGTACATTAAGACAGTTGTTCACTTTTTCTGAGTTAGTATGTTTAAATATTTCTAAAACCTGAATAAAGCCAGGTCCAAAGGTCTTACTTCATGTTATTATCTTCAGAACTTTCAACCTTCAATATATATATATATTTACAGGTGCAATTAGATAAAGTCTAATAAAATGAACACTCAACGGTGTATTTTGGATGCTTTCTTTTTAGTGGACTAAAAAAAGACAAGTTTTTTGAGTGATTTTGAGTGTTTTGCCATAAAATAGCAACTAACACCAAGTCTGCAGCATCAATAAGGTGTCAATGCAAAGTTTCTGATTTTGACCATACCATGAAAGCCGACAGGGTCCAAACAAACATTTTAGAATCGCATTTACTTTCATTGTATTGAGAAAAAACCCAGAGGTTTTTAAGTCATGCATGTACATAACATCACGACGGTGAATAAACGATGACAGAAATTTCATTTTAGCTGAACTGTCCCTTTAAATGAATGTGGCTTGATCCTATCCAGGTGCATTTTGACAAATTATTTTCATCAAAGCGCTCTGTGTTAGACTTATCCATGCTGCGTTCCCTTTATAGAGGAGTCATTGTTGAAACAGATTCAGATTCAACTAAATAAGCCATTGTACAATGAAAGATTGCAGCGGAGAAACATCTGGCAACAGCAGGCCGCTGGAGTGTTTGTCTACAGATGTGGAACAATTCCAGCTCAGATTTACAACAAAGACTACATGCAATATGCGGCGTAATGGCCTGGATCAAAGCCCCAAATTGAGGAGCTAAAGATCGTGAATCAGATTAACGACTCTTGCACAATACCGACAGCTGTTCGTAACACGGAGAGCTAAAGATATTCCCTCAGATTAACAGCGATGACAATGCCAGCAGCTGCTGCTAGAGCGGATAATAACAATAGACGGGCGAGCGGACTAAGAAGATCGAGAAAAACGTGTGCTATCATGACAAAGGGGTTGACAGACTCAAAAGCTTTACATCCCACAATCCCCGAGGATCAAATGGGCTTTGTATCAGCGCGCCGCTCGCCACTTAACTCTTACGAGAGGGCTCCAAAACTAATCTTGCCGCTGCTGCCGTTGCTTTTCTCTGAGCAAATCCTGACTGTCATAGTGTTGTTACAGGCCTGCTGTCTGTGGAACAAAAATGATGAAGTGAACGCCATTGTTAGTTGTCAAAGCAGGAGAAAATCAGTCTCTGACAATGCACTGTCGACAATGGGATGCTGCCTGTGTGGTCCTCACAAAATGACTTTGTGGGGGCTCCAATTGATAGAATTGCTGTTGTTTTCAATAGTTCAATCAATCCATAAGGGTTTACTTGCTTTATACTGTACAGTAGGCTTATATCCAAAGCCATACAAAAAAAATCTGTACAATTTACGGTAAAAAACTGGCAGCTGAGGTTGCCGGAATGTAACTGTAAAAATACGGTAACAACGTTTTAGGTTTTACGGGTTCAAGTTAAATTTACAGTTAAATACCGTAATTTTATTAACTGATATAATGTTAATATACCAAGCTATTAAAGTACTGAAATCTGTTTTGTAGCTGTGAACTACACTGATAAGCACCAAATGCAGGTGATGATGAGAAATTCACATGATGAACCGACGCCCATCTCATGTAGCTTTAAAATATGAACATATATAGAAGGTGCTCAGTTTTATTCACACAAACACTAAACACCATCATAGTGAGACTCATTAAACTGAAATATGCAATAAACATTCATTTAACAACATTACATGTGGCATACAACCCTGATAAACATCACTGATTAGAAAAAAACTAAGAAACAGAATTATATATAAAACAATTTTTTTAACTCAAACACAATTGAAAATGCAACGCAGGGAATTTTGGGAATGTCAGTTTAAGGTTTTCCCTGTAAATTTTAACCATTTAACCATTTACGTTTTTTTACTGTTAAAATTACAGCCATTTTTTACAGTGCATCAGTTTTACAGTGCATCATTCACACTAAGATGCCAAAATCGGACCCAGACACATTATAATATTGTATTATAATATAATATTAGACAAATGTCAGTTTATCCTAGACCACCCGCATGCAAATGCCCTGCATGCATAACTGCACAACAGGAATCATGTGTTTGACCTTCAGTTCCTAATGTTCCTAATGACATTTCCTTAGGGGTCAGAGGTCATTATAGACAGGTTTTGGGGTGTTGGTAATGTCGTGCAGTGGGTCGTTAATTATAATCACTTACTGTTTCTTACTGAGGCTCGATTTCAAAACATTTGGTTTAGTTTTTTGCTCTTTGTGTATTTTTAACTCCAGAGAAGCCAGGAGTCATTTGTATTGCTGTCTGCAAAGGGCAAGTTTTTATTTGTTGACGATGAATCTTTCTGTCTTAAATCAGCATACCTTTCACACTCAGATAGATAGGGTAATACAGGATGATGAAGAATGCTTTAAAGCTGACTTTATTTAAAAGCAGACTATAGTGGTATAAATCTTATAATGTAATGGACATCGCATGTGTCTCTGCGCCACCAAAAATGACCAACAGATGGCAGCAGTGTGCTGTCCATGGTTTGGACTTGAAAAGGGCCTCTTAAAGCATAGATGAAATGATGAAAATTCTCTGAGGTATATAACTTTCAGCTACTGTAACTGCAATACCGTACAGTATGTCCTATTAGTTATGTTAAAATGAGCAGCTGAATGGCAGTAGAACTGAGGTGAGTTTCTTCAATATAATCATGATAGAGCAAAAATAAAAGTAATATTTGTATTTTAATGTAAAAAAAATCTAAGCAGTTGATATAATGGTGTTCTTCTGTGCTTAATGCAGATTATATATGGTTCGTATGCAGTTTTTAAGATCTCATAAAATTGAGAAAATGTGTTAATTTGTTATGCCATTTAAGTGAAAAAAAAAATAATTATACAGATTATTTAATGTGAATATATTTTACATTACCATAAAATCAATCAATCCTGTTTTATTGGTCAATTCTTTGTTTAATTCATGCATTATTTTAGAGGCAATTACAACATTATCCAAGCTTTTATAATTATTTTATTAAGACTATACTAAATTATGGGGTAAACACATTTTGAATATCTGTATTTACATACATACATTTTATAATTCAAAGTCAAACTGTTTTCATTAAATGTTTACTGAACTGTAAATTGGAGATAATATTTCCACCATGCATGCATACAACATATCATTCATACAGAATGTGTTTTTCATGGAAAATATAATTTAAGATAATAATCATTTATAATTAGACCATGTTAAAGGGACATGTTTAGATTTTCCTCCTTCCATGTATTTAACACATTAAACGAAGAATGAAGTCATTCTTCAAGCAGTACACTTGTATTATTACAGCAGTGTGTTTAGTCTCTAGGTGAAAGTGACAGAGTTTTTCATAGGTGTTACAGTACAGCTTGTGTGCTTTGCGAGTCAGTGGGACAATAGGTCATCTGTGCCCCGCACAAGAGGGCGGAGACGCCATCGCCAGGGAGACTAAAGCTTCTCACCTGATTGGCTGAATTGGGGTTTGAATCGTTTACTTTGGACCGACTCTGTTTGTAGGATTTTGTTCTCAATTAAATGTGGAATGCAGAGTTTTCTGGGGGTGCCTGTGTGTATATGTGCCCTTTCTTTTTATTCATAGGCAAATATAAAGCTCCCTTTAGAGAGGTTTTGTGGATGGAGCGAGAGTGATATCACTTATCCGAAGTCTTTTTAGCCATCTGATTTAACTCCAGGGATGTCAAAGCGTTTCTGCTATAGGCTCAAACACACAAGAGCCGCTCTAGCGCTCTTTAAATCTTTTTTGTTGTTGTTTTTCGCCTTGGAACAAACGTTAAAAATGCAGGAAAGCCTATTCCTGTATTACTGAAGTACGTTGAATGTAAGGAACATATAAGCCTTAACGAACCTACATGAGAACAAACACTCTTCGACAACTTTGAAATGTGTCTCTCCAGCTTTCACACGCAAGGAAAACATAAAAGGCTGACCAATCTTAGACGACACAAAGAGGAGCTTTATTCTGAGCATGAAAATCAGGCTGATCTAAAATAATTAATATGTCCTTGAGAAAAACAAAGGGGCCTCACAAAGCGAGAGACGGAGCTATAGAGATAGGAAAGATGGCTGATAATTGTTTTCAAGTCCTAGGCTATCTGTAAATGAGTTTGTTGTGCTGAAAACACTGTGTTTCCTGTCTTTTATACAGCTCCCAGTTTTTTTTTCCTTTCTTTCTATTCCTTGCCTTTGTTTCTTGTCATCCCAGCTCTCATATTTACTGTCTCCCTGGCTTTCATGGAGCTCCCGCTGCAAATTCTTTTGTGTACCAGGCTTTTAACATCTTTGCCCGGCTATTTATTTCTCCTCTCTGCTTTCACCCCAGACTTTGAATCTGTGCAACAGAAGACATTTTACCTCAGCTTTTATTGGTAATTAGGCGATGTCCTCCCTCACCCCCGTGACCCCAGCGAGATGCATCAGGATCACAAAGTAAACAAGCACAGAAGGGCCTCATGCTGCACGCACAGAGATGGCTTGTGCTCAGTATTTCTTTCTTTCTTTCAATGTCTCCGTGCTAAATATTCTGAAACAATTTGCTGTATGTGCTGTAACGTTTGCATGAAGGGACGACTTCTATATCAAATGCCTTTTATATTTTAGCTATATTATTTATAGAATTATTATATTTAATATAAATAATGAAAATAATATACAAAGTTTGCAAAAACAGAAAGATTTTCCAAACTCATTGTGTATTACAATTAATCTCAAACAAACTGCAGTTGGATTATTTTGATAAGGTAAAAAAATAATAATAATAGTACAGGTAACTAACACAATAAAACCATGATTACATTATAACAAAAACATGGTTTTTGATAAAAAAAATAACAACAAAGTTATCTGTTTTTGCAAATAAACTTCATATATTAGATCAAATGAAGCACATTCATGTATAAATTGTACATAATAATTGTTAATTAAATGGTTGGGATTAGTGTGTAAATTATGTAATTATGTAAATTATTAGTTTATAGATAAATATATGAATCTATAAGCAAAACGACTATTGTTAATAACATGTTTGAAAAAAGGAAAGGCAAGTATATAAGTACGTAACATACTTGTTTCTTACTTTCATAGAGATTGCTATTATTTTAAAATGTTGTCAATTATTAAAAAGAAATAAGTTTGAACTTTAGTCCTAAAGGTCAAAAACTAAATGTGTGAAGAGTGGAGAATTGGGTCTGCAGCCATTGCAATAAAAGATTGAATAGAGAGTAACAAAGCTCCATTATACCAACAAGCCTTTTTGTAAATTTCATTCAGTTTGCATCTCAGCAGAGCTGAAAATAAGAGCTCGCAGCAGTAATGTGGTGTGAAAAGATGGCCAAGCGGTCAAAAGAAAACAGGTGACTGCTTGATAACCTTCCACAAGCGACTGGCACATTTCACTTTAAAAATAACCGAGGTTGCTTTGCAGTCAACATTTCAATTGAATCCGAGGCGTCATCCCACGATTTTCAAACACGGAGTCTGGGACGTGTTGCAAATCATTTACAAAATGTTTCAGGGATCCAGGGTTCGCCATTAGTCTCGGTAAGGTCATGTGAGCTCTCATGTGGCCGGTCTTTCAGGTCCCCACCCCCACAATACACTTAAAATTTCCACAAAATGGGCTCAGGGGAATGAGGTTTCCCTAGACGCATCTCCAAACTTCAGTCATTCTGTCAGATGAATGCTGGTTATACATAGCCCTATTTGCATTGCAAGTTTCATTAAATCCCGGAGTGTCATTACAGTTCATATTCTTAATTATATCGCAAATTTCCCTCAGGGAACTTTGTGGAGGCCACTTCTCCCCACGATCTGTCCATATGGTGTTTAATTAAAAGTTTTCTTAAAGAGTAAATTGCATTCAATTCAATTAAAACTGTAATGTCATAGCCAAATAATGGGCTCAGCCAGTGTGGAGGAAAAAGGAATATCATTTTGCAATATTTCCAGCAAAAAAAAAAAAAAAGTGCAGATCTTGTTTTTTTTTTGCCCTTCTCTTTCTTAAAAAAAAAAGAAAAAGAAAAGAAAAAAATCCCGGAACAAAATATGCAAGAGGCAAATATCACTAAAAACCTCCTACATGTTATCAGGCCTCAGGCACTGCACATTAACATTGCTGGAGCTATTTCTAGATTCCACTCTTGGATTTCATACCATGACAAATGAAGCGTTGGAGTTTGGAATTCCTATTTATCTGCAGCGAACAGAGGCACCTCTTTGGGGGAGAAGAATGGAGGGTTTAAGAGCGAGAGACAAAAAAAATCCATTTTGCAGGATAAATAAAAAAATAAATAAATAGATGGCGTTGTGTTTTGGAAGGTAAACCGGCGTGATTGCGTCTGGTGAGAGGGCGGCACGGTGCCGGTGTCAAAACATTTCTATCGGGCCAGACTGTTCTCTATGCAGACTTTAATAATGTGAGGGCAAATACAGTCCTGAGGGGAGAGTGGGTGACCACAGAACATCTTTAAACGGGGGGAATTACAGATTGTTAAGAACACGCGGCTCCCAACAACCATCTGCTGGGACTGAGGTGTCTTTTTTTTTTTATTCGTAAAAACCTCTAAATCGTCATGGAAAGTAGAAGATAAGTTCGGTCTTCCTCCTTCTTTCTGCCTGCCGTTCTCACATTTCTGAACAGTGGAGGCCCCTGAAGCATAAACAAAGCCCAGTGTATTTCCTCTGTGAGTGGAGGGAAATGGACTGCAGAAGGCTGGCTCCGTGCGGCCCCGTGCTGATGGAGTGCACCACAGTGTTTACCCCCCTGCCCACACGACACGCTCGGGTCAGAGACACAGACACACACAAACTGCTACCCCATCTCTTCTAGATCAATGGATTCATAAGTTACCGGGATCATGTGACCCACTGTATGAACGTTAAGTGGTCTACATCGATGTCAGCATGCTGTTCCAGGCAAGTTATCTCAAGCCAATAAAGCACACGCTCAGAAATATAATATTAGCAGGCAAAAAGCAATTTTGTATTATTTAAGATAATGCAACATTTTACTGTCATGAATTGCACTTTCTGAGCGGAAAGTTAAATTGAAAATATAGATTGTATAATACAGCATTTGGTTTGTCACTATAACTCTTTTACTTTATTGACAGCGATAATTGTGTGAAACGATGATGATGTTTTGAAACGATTTAAAGAACAACATCTGTATACAGTTTCATGAATGTGTTTATTTCATTAACCTTTTTTTTTCCAGAATTATTGATTTATTAATTATATTTATATACTTACAGCAAATGAACACCTTTACCATAGCACTGGTTGTGGACTAACCCAAAGCTTGGTGGTTCAGACCTTTTAAGTTAAGTTAACACAATGTTTCACTCCATACATAAATCTCACCATGAATATGCTGTAAAAGGCACAGGGGTGTTTAGTGTTGCATTAGTGGGTCTTACCTGGGCCTGTTGTGTGATAGAATCACATGCTTGCAGTATTCAGTCCAGATGATCATGCAGTATGGCACATAGTCCCCTCTGACCTCACCCTGCAATTTCAAAACAGCACACATGACTCTTTGGTTTCAAAAACATCCATGCTTCTAAACCTTTTCGACTCCAAGGCTCCTCACTGTGCACAACAAAGATTAAAGCCTGTGGGACTTTTACAGTTGTTTATGATTTACTAGATGCATGCTAAAACATTTTAGATATCAAAATGAGAAAAAAATTATATTAATAAATATTATTAGAAATGCCAAGATGTCTTACAAATCAAAGAGGTCAGATTCATTGAAATGTGTATTTATAAGCTAGATGTTTTATTGTGCTTAATTGGAAAAATGTAAATGAACCTACAAATGGCATCATTTAAGTAAATGAAAAAGATTACATACATTGTCAAAGAGAAACAAAACGTGTTTGAAGATATTTTGAGACCTCTTAATAACTTCCTAAAGTACAATGCAAAAGTGGGTAGTCTCCTACAACAAGAACAAGTTCTGAGGGACTAGGGTGGTACCATGAACATATATTTCTGGGAATGGGTAGAGGTGAGGGAGAATAGGGTATAAAATGTTTGCTGTATTTTATTGATTATTATTCTGTAATATGCAAACTGAAAAAAAAAAAAAAAAAAAAAAAAAAAAAAAAAATATATATATATATATATATATATATATATATATATACACATATACTGGTAAAAAAAGCCAAGATTGTAATAATGCACATGACATTACCAGGTCTTTTTAAAAAATAAAAATAGGCTTCTTCATACATCCAGATGGTTCAAAGAAAAAAGTTGTTGAGGAGGTGAATCAAAAAGTAAATAACTTGACTTTAGTTGTCTTAGCACACACTAATGTTTTTGTTAGTTTGCCTCCCCCCTAAAATAATTTATATTATTAAGGCCTTATGTCAACAAAAGGTTTGTCAAGTTTGATTGAGGCCCCTACTTGGCCCCAGGCCTCCAAGTAGACAACCACTCATTTGAACTATAGCCTATTTCTTTATGATGAATTAAATTTTTCCCCCACATAATTGCCAACTTCTCACATGCAGTTAAATATTAGCTATGTAATTTTTAAATGTAATCTATTAAATACAAATGGCAAAAAAATTTCATTTATTTATTTTTTTTATTGTTTGCATTTGTGCTTATATTTTTGTAACACCTTACCCCACTATTGCCTAATGTCTATGTAGAAACTGACTGAGAAATATTCCCTTGTATCATATTTGTTCTGACTTGGCTGAACGTTTATTTCTCACTCATTACAGTGTTCACCTGACACATTAAAATGTATTGCATTCAGTTTTAGCTGTTCTGTTTTTGCTTCAAATAGACTCAATTTAAGGTTCTTATCTCTGTTTGTTCGTATCAAGTCTGCAGCACTAAGCTAAACAAGGCAGTCGAGGTCCCAACATGTCACCGAACTTCTCATCTCCGTGTATTTAGCGAGCACGGTCCACCATTGAACTCCTCCGAAACTCGGAGAGGGACACATTCTTCACTTTTAATTGAGTGTCAAGAGTGGTCCACAGATTAACTCGGCTCCCATCATACAGATAAAGCAACGCTTCATTATTTGTTATTGGTATTTACGGAGTGTCATCGCTCCCCACTGGCTGAAGGGATTAGAGTCCGAGAGCTGGCGGCTTAGCGGGACGCTGAGAAGAACCCTTCCCAAAATACGACACGTCCACCCCTCGCAAAAACAATCACGGAGATTCTCCACCCCGATGACTTCCCTTTCAACAGCCTCTTAGGGAAAGAAAGTTGGGGAAAGTGTGTAGCTCAAAACGCGCATCAAACGGAGCCGAAGGGAAGATGAGAAACGGTGAGAGCAGTTTCACGACATTAATGAAAACACGTTATTAACGTAGGAAAGCAGTTTCTGTAAATACATGGTTAAAAAGTAAAAAATAGGCGATACTAAAACAATAATAAAGACACCTTAATGAATTTATAAATAAATGAATGAAACCAGATATTCTCAAATAGCCTTTTTTATTTTGATAAAAATTAATAGGCTAAATAAACAGCCAACAAACAATCTAATAATATATACACATTTTATTTCCACGTTTTTCCTGACGTTAAAATGGGCGCCGCCATTTGTAAATTCTATGGGTATAGCTTCCGGTGTCATCCGCGTCCGGCTACTTTTAGTTGTACAAAACTGTTCGTTTGGTTGTTTGGTATTGAAAATTCGTGTCTTATGTTATTTTAATATATTATCATAATTATGGACACACTGGTTTGTAGTGCATACACTTTTAGCGTATACTGCACATTGTTATTCTCCTTGTTATTTACTTAGGTCTAATGTACCGGAAGCCTCACTAACAGGCTTACTTCCGCGTTGAGGAAAAAGGTGGATAAATTGATTTATTTTTCCCACTTCTGTGTTTACACGTTCGAGAATGCAGCCTTAAAAAGATTTTTTTTTTAAATAATTGGGCACCTAAAAATGACTGATTTCCACTAATCAAAAATATAGTTTTCAATCTCTATTGGGGGCCCTACAATTAACATTGTTTTTTTTATTTGATTTGTGTCAGTATTTTACGTGAGGTATAAGCTATTTGTGCAGTCTCCCACTTGTTTCTTTTGACAGATTTTCTCAGGTGCTTTTACGTACTTCTAAATTACCGCCAGTGCTCTCAAAACAAAATACACCCGAATCTGACCCACATCAAAAGAAATGTGTTATGTGAAAAGAATGTACTTCATTATACAGTGAAACTGAACTGTTTACGGAAATTAAGAGTCTGTTTCAATCGCTATGTTAATTGTTTTGACAGCACCGACCTCAGTTTGAAGACTGGGACACTTAACATGCATGAAATGTCATTGAATTAAAACATTACAAATGAAAGAAAACAAGTGGAATCTGCAACAAAATGATGCTAGAGCTTTACTCTATTCAGGTAATTGCAGAAGTTTGACCCCTAATGTTCAAATAATCCTCCGTATAACAGTTTATATCAATTGTTTAATTAAGAAACTTCTTTTTGCGAATGTTTACTTTCTTTACAATTAACTTGTTAGATTTTTCTATTCCGTGTTTAACTACGTTGAGGCCACTGTCAAACCAATTAAGGAGTAAAACGGTAATTCTATTTTGCCATCGTGTACAATTTTGACTCTGTGCTCTGTCACTTCCCTTCGTTGACACATCCTCCCTTTGTTTTCCTGTACTTCGGTATTTTTATCTCTCCGCTCGGTCCTACAGTCTCCGCTCGAGTCTTCCCGTCACCCTTACTCCATCTTTCCCTCGACGTTTCAGCTTTTTTTTCCTCTCTCTCTCTCTTGACTGCTCTGTACTGCCAGTTTTGCTGACAGACAGCCATGTTCCGATGGCATCTGCCTGCTGCTCTACAGCTTGTGTGTGTGATCAGCTGTCTCCAGCTTCTCAACTCTTCATCTCCTCTTCTTAACGGGCCTCTTCTGAGCGCGTGCAGCTTGCGTGCCAGCTTCCAGCCTCCGTTAACTCCTATACCATCTTATGTACTGCCAAAGCAGATTGTGTTTGGAGGGCAAGCAATTAAGGGGTAGAAAAAAACTGTAATGTATTTTTGGCTGCAATATTTACAGAAATGGTAAAGCTTAAGCGCAGAAACATGACAAAGTCAACACCGTGGAGAATAATGATTTAGAGCCCAGATTTAGAGGGAAGGGAGGCTGGCACATTCCTAATTACACAAGGCCAAATGTCAAGCCTGCTTGCTGTCAACGCGTTTCGTTACCGTTTTTTCTCCCGCCGCTTTTTTCAAGCAATTTCAGCCATGTTTTATGAATCTCATTATAAGTCATTAAACTCCACTACAAATTTCATGGGCTCCTCTCTTCGAGGCCTGTGCGAGAAAGAGTTTTTTCTTCTTCGACTAGTGCCTGCGAGCGCCCGTGTCCATTTAATGGAATGAGGAAGGGCGAGAAATGACCACCATTAATTCACCTCTGCTCAGGGGCACCGAGGCAGCAAACAGCGGTAAATGAATTAAGACACTCCACAACAAGACGTTTAGCCTGGAAGACGTGAAATTTCTCACAGTAATATCGCACTCAGAGCGTAATTCAGTGTGTAATATCATCAAGCCCTCATGCTCTCCTCTCGGGAACGATCACCTGGGACCTCGATTACTGAGAGATAATTAAATAAACCTGTGGGGCTTTTTTCTGTTGTAAGAGCTAAAACATTCCGCTTTGGTCATACATGCGCTTTCAGTCTCTCCGCCGAAAGAATCTTCTTCTCCCCCTCTTTGGATTAGAGTTTGTAAGGAATTAGTTTACATGGGCAGACATTTGACTACCAAGGTCAAGAACTGCTCACTTGGACAGCAAAAGATCATCTGATTGACATATAAACCAACCAACCACAGTTGTTTTGTTTTTACATGCCATTTTAAAGCGGGTTTATTTTGAAAAGGTCTCTCTATCCATCCAAACACACATGCATGCATACATAATAAAATAAACTGAAATAGACTAAATAGCCGGGAAAATTAATTCAAATAACGGTGCTCCAGTCTTACACTTAATATTCACTCTTAAAAATAAAGGTATGGAACCATTTTTGGATCCGTCAAGAACCTATAGCCAAAGGTTCTTTAAAGAACCATTTCTTTCTTACCTTTTTATAATCTGAAGAATCTTCTTAAACCACAAAGAACCTTTTGTGAAACAGAAAGGTTCTTCAGACGTTAAAGGTTCTTTATGGAACCATTTAGACAAAAAGGTTCCTCTAAGGCATTGTAAAGCACCTTATTTTTAAGAGTTTTTAGCACTCCCCCTCACACACACACATACACATTATAAAATAAACTTAAAGAGACGAGTGAGGAATGAGATGAATTACCATAATGGTACAGCAGTCTTATAAATTAAGTTTTCTATTAAACACACACAAGCACACACTAAAAACATTATACAATTATGTAAACATAATATAAAATATATACAAAATGATGGGATGAGATTTTTAATAATAGCACAGCAGTTTTTGCTAGCAATTGAACAGAATAAAAATACAGGTAAACATTTAATAATTATTAAATATATGATATTTTATATTACCAGGATAAATATAATTTAAATGCATAAAATTATATAAATACATATTATAATAATATATTTAACATATTAAAACGTTAAAAGAATTTAAATTGTTTTAATATATTTCATATAATTTGTGCCATTATATTTTATATTATTATTTAAATAAATATAATTTAAATGCATTACATTTTATAAATGTATACAATGATGATAATAATAATAAAATATAATATAAATATATTTCACATTTTAAAACTAATAGAATTGTATATACTTTTTTAGATATTTAATAGAATTTCTGCCATTAGAATATGGCCTAGATCAAACATATCGATTACATATAAAAACAAAGTCTTATAAAAAGACTTATGGTTATTTATTAAAGCCCTAGAAATTTTACATGCACTATAAAAATCTGAATAAAGAGTACTGCTAGTTGATAGTTTTGAAAAAACTTTTATGCCATTTTGAGAACTAAGAACTTTTCCAGTTCTTTCTCACACCATTGTATCAACCTGAACCTTTATAATAGGCTATTTCATTACAGGTGGACTAAAACCACAAGTGGTAGCACAATCCTTGAAGTAGCACAAGACCAGCCAGTTGAACAAAACTGGCGATTTCTTCCATGTGATGTGCAGCATCCATCAGGCGGTCAGTTGACTGATAGTGGTCTTAGACTAGTAGGGAAAACGCCCTCGTGTTCTGTGCTAAAGTGTGTGAGGATATGATAGTTTGTGCGTGTGCACTGCACGTATGTTGTGTGTGTGTGTGTGACTAGGCCGTGCGGGGGCCTGTGCTTTGGCAGTGGCTGGGTGTTAGCAGAGCTGCAGATGGTGAGCGCTCAGCACTGAAGGTGAGAGGAGTGAAAGTGAGTGTGTATGTCTATATGTGTGTGTGTGAGAGAGAGAGAGAGAAAGAGAAAGGTTGGCGAGGTGCACACATTGCCAGAGAGAGCAAGGAGGCGTCGGCGGCGCGTGATATTGATGCCGCGCTGTCACCTCGAACCCCGGCGGCACCCTGTGACTTGGCGAGGGGAAAAACCAGGCCTGCGTGGGCGCGATACGCAACCATCCACTCTGTTTGCATGTGTGTGCGTGTGCACGCGCGAGCGAGTGTCAAAGTCACTTTTCACCTGTCTCCTGCATGCAATTTGCCCCAAAAGGGGGGAAAAAACTCTAAAAACAACGCAAGTATTGAGTCTTTGCCCGGAATCCTATTTTGAGCACCAATTCACTGTATTAACGTCAGGCACATCAGAATCAAGAAAAGACATGGAGCGGAATGATCTCATACTGCAGGGATCTTGCCTGTTTGATACCGAGCAATTCACCGATCATTTGCCTGTCAAAAATGAAGTTTGTCCAGAAGCCTTGATGAAAGATGTTAACAAGTGTAATTTAACCTTACAGCTGGAGTCAGTCGATGACCTCACCAGGATGACCGGTCTGCAGGACGGTAAGTATTGTGGTTGACTTGAAACAGAGACCCGAGGAGATCGCAGGTATGTGTGATCTCAACCGAGAGTGGATTGAAGTTGACTATAGCCACCATGTTGCCTGACCTTGAACACTTGCATATGCAGAATGTTTTTAGGCTCTCTCGTCAGAGGAGCTTTATGGACTACGTGGACCACATTTGAAACAGACCAGAAGTAGAAGAGTTTGTAAAATAAGTATAATGAAAGAAAGCAGACTTTGGAGATGATTGGCCTTGGAAATAAGAGGCAATGAAATGTAAAAAAAGCCTTGAAAGCTAATTATTGAAGTGCTCACTATTTAGGGGGAAGTGAACATATTTATATTTATGATCAGAATTACATATATATATAATTTATGTGGTATTTTAAAGCAATATTCTGCATACAACAACACAAATGAGTACAAACTGCTCATATTCACATTAAGATACAATATTAAAGATCTATGTTGAGCCAAAATAAGATTACCATAATGTAATTATACTGTAATTTTAATCCAGAAATATTATGTTTTTGTCAAGTGAGCTTATTAGGATCATCTCATTGACCTCTATTGTTCCTTATAAGCTCACTAAGCTAAGAACACAGTAAACCTCATACCAAAAAAAAAAAGCTCTGAATTCGTTGAGCTCAGAATACATCATTTAAATTCATAAAATGTATCCACTGACATGGAAAATATAGACACTGAGTAAAATAATCCATACTCTTAAATTGAAAGGTTCTTTGCCATAAATAACTTTTAACATCTATGAAACCTTTCCATTCATCAGAAGGTTCTTTATAGCTGATAAAAATGATTTTTACATTTAAAATATACTGAAAAAATCTCTTAAAAGAATGGTTCCCTAAAAGTTCTTTCTAGAACCCAAAATGGTTCTTCTAAGGCATCACTGTGAAAACATCTGTTTTCAAAAAGCATCCATCTTAAAATATTTATAAAATAAATAAAAAATCAACAAGTTTTAAACAATCTGAAATATTCATACATTTAACTGCACGGAGTGGAAAACAGAAAATGTTTACCACCTTATAAATCCCCTTTTCTTTTTTCGTTTTATGACAAAACATTACATGTTGTTGTTGTTTGAATCTTCAATATGCTTACTTTATGAGACTGCTTACTTAGATTTGGCTGGGCTTATTAGCAGGCTGATAATATCTCACCAAGCACCACTTACAAAAATATCAATACAGATTCCTGAGTGCCCATTGGCTTAGGGCATGCATACTTCTGTCAATCAAGACAAGCTCCGCCCATTCCCGAACATCTAGGCATTGTAATTGGATAAGAAATGAAAAAATGTGTCACACACGTCTCTTGCTCTGGGTGCAGTGAGGTGCCCTGACAGCATCTGACACCCGGCTCCACCTCCCTCACGCAGGGACGGACGGTGTGGGAAACCCCCACAGGGCTCCGGTGAACAAACACACACACACACAGACATACACAGGCCCTGCGTGTATGACAGTAAGCCAGTCAGTGGAAGCGTCTTCACCTCTTTAACACAGGCTGGCAGGTGAAGCTAAGCTCTCCACTGCTAACCAGCTAGAGAAGCCAGCCTGCCAGCATGGCCTCCAATCAGGACTGTCAGAATAATAACAGCTTTTTTGCTCAAGGGATGCACTCTGTTGCACCCTGATAAACATACACTGTGAGATCTAGACAGTCTGTACACAAGCAAAGATGGACATGTGTCTAAGAGCTAGAATAGGGCTCTAAACCAAAATCCTATTTTCTTTTCTCTAAAGAATGTCTACTTTACCTATTAACCTGTGCTTTGAAATGAAAGCTCATATGTACCGATTCTAAGAAATGTTCTACATAGACAGCAAACTCCACGCAACACATAAATAGCGCTCTGCACTGTAGACCCAGCTCGCAATTGATTGTAATAGAGTTTGATGTTAGCATGTTGCTAAGTAACAGCTTGATACTCTAATAAGCAATAATCTATTTTTAATTACACTGAACATTTTTTGATGATGCTTTTTGGAATTGCACAGATCGTGACTTAATTATTAGCGATTAGTTGTTAGTATTAGATCTTAACATGTTGCTAAGCTAATGAAATATTATTATTATTATTTATTTATTCATTTTTAATCATTAAACGTACCAAAAAATATCAGAACTTTAAAAAGTTACAAACAAATTATAATATTTGATCCCACTTTATATTAAGTGTCCCTAATACCTGTGTACTTCCATAGTATGCAACCACAGTGTAAGTACACATTGCTACATAGTATCTACAGCTGTAATATTTCTGTAACTACACACATGTAACAAACAGGACATTGGTACAGTAACAACACTTTTTTCACTTCACTAAGTAGCAGGAATTACATTTTGTAACAGCAGTATGTATAAGACTAACCTGAACAGGGGGTGTAGTTGGGTAGGTTTAGGAATATGTAAAGTTGGTGCACCTCTGTAATGCCAGTGTATATACATGGTAACTCTTCAGTAACTGTCCAATTAATATAAAGTGTAACATTCTGGACACCAACCACAATTTATATGTAAAGCCTAATTTACCGCCCGCTGCTGTGTAACATCAGAGTAATTACATGCTAAATCCATAGCAATTGTCTATTTAATATAAAGTGTAACCAAAAAGTGCTGTTAGTCCTGTTACACATTTGTACTTTTATTACCAAAAAGTGTTGTTACTAATGTCCTGTTACACATTTGTACTTACACACACCGTTCTAAGGGTTGTTACATTTGTGAAGTTACAGAAATATAACAGCTGGAGATACTATGTACCGGTGTGTACTTACACTGTGGTTACATACTACATACACATCTAGTTACTATGGAAGTACTCAGGTATTGGGGACACTTACTGACCATTTTGATGCTTTTGAACAATTACCTTGACCTTTAGTTGATTTCAGTAGAGTTTACTTTTAGTATCTTGTGGAGAGAAAAGTTAGGAACTCTAATGATCATAAAATAAATAAATAAATAAAATAGTTCAAAAATGGACTAAAATAGTCCAAAAATGTGTTTTAAATATAATGCATCTGTATGAATGCAATAGATTTCTTTTAAGATTGAAGTTAGCATGGTGCTAAGCTAACAACTTGATACTCTGAGAGCGAAATGTTATTGGCTCTTATTGGCAGTTAAGATGTTTCAAAAACCTTTTAATTACACAATAGTCACCCTTTTGAGGCTTGAAATGCGAAAAATGACATCTAAGTTTACAACCAGCATTTCTCTCACTATTTTGGAGTCGTTTAATTCTGCTGCTTTAGAATTTGGTGTAATTATAGCACCTTAAAGGTTAGCGGTAAAGAATTGTACTAGCAATGCAAATTATATTAATGTATGCCATGAATGCAATGTCAGCTGTTTATAAAATCCATAAATGTAAGTTAACTTTTGGAGCTGCCTTCAGTATCATGTCCATATTGACTTAAGACACTCAGCAGCTCACTCAAAGAATCTTAGTGTACACAGTTATGTGCAAGCACTATAAAAAATGTACAAGTTTAATGCGTCAGGCAAACTTTAAACAAATAAACTGAGCTCTGCATATGAAATTACACTAATGCGAGAGGCATGTAATGAATACAGATATTTCAGCAGCCAGAGACACAGACAATCATGTGTTGGACGATGAAGAGGAGAGTGGATGCCAAGCACAGGGTACATGCCCCTGAGGTTACAGGCTGCTTGGAGAAGGTGTCAGGTACGCTCCTCTCTTTCTCTCTCTCACACTCATATGCACACAGCACACCCGGATAACAAATCACTGCCGGAAGGAGGTCTGTGAAGCTCCTCGGCTTCCCTAATAACATTTAGGAGATGCTTAAGCTGGTAAATTAGCGAATCTGGACCGCAGAGATATTATTTATGCTTGTCTGCGGTGGAGAATAAGGAGGCTTGATGGGTAAATTGTGTTTAATTCTTGGAAGGGGCCGTTTTTCTGCACCACAGCATGATACGAGATTAATCCCTTGACAACCTTTGCGACGCACTTCAAATCGCTCGCAAATGTCAGCGATGCAGATTTGCAGTGGGAGAAATGCAGATGGAGTGAACACGAAGAAGTCGGTCCATCCACACAAATGCAAAACAATCCGTTGTCATGTGCATCAGGCATGAATGCATATTTCGGTAACACTTTAGAATAGGTAAGACTTTTTAACACTTGTGACTTTTCCCTCAATAAATTAATAGTTAGTTAGGAGTTGTTAAGTCTAGGTATTGGGTAGGATTAGGGATAATAAGGTCATGTAGAATAAGACATTAATATGTGCTTAATTAGCACTAATAAATGGCTAATATTCTAGTAATAAGCAACTAATAGGTGTAACCATAAAATTATAATATATTGATATATATAGCTCTTATATATTGCATGCATATAAAATGAAGCATTTTACACTTTTAGACTCAACTGTGCATCTTTATTAGCAAGAAATTAGACTGTCATTTCCTTTTTTTCTTCCCTCCAGATGCTTCACGTTTGATTTGCTGGTTTCAGTTCGAGGACGTATGATTTTGTCTGCATTATTAAGATTCATACACTTTAATTATGAAGACAAGGGCAAGGGTGAATCTCTGCCCTTGTCAGAATCTGTCTCAAACTGCTTTCCATTTGAAACAGGTTGTCAGCAACATGGAAATAATGTTATCCCGACACGGTGGGGGCGTTCCTTTTGCTTACCCCCGTTTCTTTGGCAAAAGGGGATCCCCAGCGCAAGGGTCCTCTGCCACCCCTCCCTCGTGTGTATTCAGCCCCGCAAGCTGTGGCACACAGGTTGTGTGTGTGTGAGAAAGAGAGAGAAAGAGATGCCTCTTGGTCCCAAGTCAAAGCCCAGAGCATCTGGATCACTTTCAGGGGACAGAATCTCCGCATGACCTGCGGAACCAGAGACATTCCAACTGTCAACACACATCCATCCTCTCCCCCTTTCTCTCCATTAATTCTCTCATTCCCTCTTTCCCCCGCGTATGTTTTTCATCTCGAGCCGCTCCACAGCTGGGAGCTCTAGAGGGGAGCTGAACACAGACAGTAATTAGACTGTAAACACTTCCGGATATCAGAGGACTTTAAAGGGTCGAAAATCAACAAAACTAAGATTCTGAAACAAAAGACCACTGACTTCTGTTTGTTTTCTGTCTTTTCTGTTCTAGAAAGAAAGAAAGAAAGAAAATCCCATTAGAATGTGAAAGAGTTCAACTCCAATGTAAACACATCCTCAAAACAAAGATGTTCTAATGTTCTATTGTAAATTGAGTGGTGGAAACTTTTTGCAGACATCTGACCACGGCAATCAAAACAGAAAATGAAACGGCGGCTGTTTCCACGGAACAAGTAATATCTGATAATTACTGTTATTTGCAATATTTCAGACACACCAATTATGCTTGTCTAGAGAATTTTAATGTATTTCTACTCTGAAAAGAGCTGTGTATGTGGAGAGTGTGTATGAGAGACAGAAAAAGTATTTTTTGAATTAAAAGTAATGCTAAGAGCTATTCTCATTTTAATGAGTGTATTTTTAATTATGTGTATTTGACTTTTACTTTCAACATTTTAGGTTACAAAAAAAATTGTTCTAACTTTAAAAAACATTTTAAATTCTTAGCTTTTTTTTTGCAGAAGTTTTAATGGTACAACAATTTAAAAATATGTATATGATTAGAATAGGTTTATGATGAAGTATATAAACTAGGATTCTTGACTTAAGAAATATGGCTGAAGCTAATTATTTTCTTGTTAGGGCTAATAAGTAATTAATAGCTTATAATAAAAATGTTTGGGTTTTTTTCAATAAAAAAACACTAAAAATAAAATATATATTATGCATATATAAATGCAAAAATTTAATTTAGGCATTACAATATTATACAGTAAACTAAAGAGTAAATTTAACAGTGTTTTTAAATTATTAATGTTTTTAAAGAATGTAAACGTAGGGGATTTTTATTTATTTTTAAAACAATTTTAAAATGTTAAATGGCAGGACTGTCACTGCTTGATATTTCATGTTGACCATCCTTAATACACATCAAATTTAAAAGTATTTTATATATTCCAATTCATTGTACTTTATGGGTTGATGGGACTGAAATCAATAAAAACGGAAATCTCTCAGCTTCAAGTGTCTGGTCTCTGCAAAGACAAACATGACTTCTGGACACCATCCTTTCTTCCATATAAGACCATTCAACATATTCCTCCTTTCCAAATTCTTCAAGATGATTTCATGTGACCTGTGATCTTTTATCAGGGCTTGAGTCTGGCTCGGCTCCTCTGACACATCTCTCAAATCACACGAACGCTCAGGATGTTCTCATCGGAATCCCATTTTTTGTCAAAACTCTGAAAAATAGCCGGTTTGACTTGTGTTTTTGGCTTCAAAGAGATTTCTTTGAAAACATCATAATCCATAAGCCGAGGAAACACGCAGAAGTACTCCATCCATGCGAGGATCTGCTCTCTCTGTCCATCAGCTTAAAAATAAAACAGACTGTTCTCCTTTTCACGCTTTATTTACCAAATTCTCTTGAGATATCGAATACTGTTGGAGACAAAACTAACATTCCCCATGTCTGTGTGTACTGTGGCGAACTCCCAGGCAGTCAGGCGCAGTTTACAGGCCTGTAGTTTGTGGTGAGCAGTGTCCCCTTGCTCTTATTAAAGGACTAACCGCAGGACTAACAGACACCGCAGGATGACCCCACATCTGTTCGACAGGCCCGCTCTACGCGAACAACGCTCAGAGCTCGACAATTACACAACCCTGGGATTTATCTGGCCATGGTTAAATCCCCGTCACTCAGAATACTGTGTGTGCTCAATGCACTGTAATCCCTGGACACTGGCGCAAATCCTGTCTATCTCGTGGTCTCTGATGTCTCATCTGACCCTTCTCATCTCACTCTATCCTACTATTCATGGCAAAGGCCACTAATGTGTCCCTCATGCAAATAACATTAGCCGGGGCTGTAAAAACACCTACTCTTTCATCCCTGATGGAGTTATTCTCCACGCCAGATGCTCCAACTTTGAAAGAATCAGTCTTAATTGAAGAAGAGACTGGCAATGGTTTTAGATGTTCAAGCCAACATGAAATCGAAATTTATCCTATTTACTTTCTTAATGCATGTTCCTGGCTTTATTATGAGTACTTCATTAGTGCATGTTGTTCGAGAGAAATTTTTTAAACTTTGTAATCTTTAATTATAATGTAGAAATGTACAAACATTTTTGCTGACTTAACTTAGTCCACATAGGCTATTGGATGATGTTAATCAGTTGTCAAATAGGATTCATTGAGCATCATTTTGCATTTGTTCTGGTTATGTTATATAGCAACCTTTTTGAAATGATCTAAACCTATAATTGCACTTACTTTTTTTCTCATTCAGTGTTATGCTTTACTTTTAAGTACAGCATAACCATAAATGGGTTTTGAACTGCAATTCATATTTACTTTACAAAAAACTTTTAGCACACTTGAATTTGATTGTATTGCAGTTTCATTTCTAAAGACTGATTGGAAATAAGTGTTTTGTAATTAAAATAAAGTGTGTACACTAAGCATTAAAAACGTGCATATAGTTTCATAACAAATAACTAATTTGTTTAATTACTTAATATTTTCCAAATAATATTTAAATTAATTTGCTTTGCCTTCAGTGCAAAGACAATATAAATATACTTTATATATATATATATATATATATATATATATATATATATATATATAGTGTATATATATATGGTGGGGAGG
>JAUCMT010000088.1:6117983-6200770 GCA_032357475.1 Enteromius thamalakanensis
CACATTTAGACTGATTTGTGAACAATGTTTGAGAGAAATGGTAATATTGTGTATCTGGAATGAATTTTAGATCTGTAAGTCCATCTCATGAAAAATCGGAGCAGAAACAAAGGTGTTGCGTTTATATTTTTGTTGAGTGTAAGAAGTACTCAAGTTTATTGAATCTGGAAAACAAGAACAAAGAAGCAAATTCCAAACAGTGGCTAAAGTACATATAATTTATAAGTATGAATATACTATTTCAAGTATAAAGTCTACTTGTATAACAGAATCTGAAAAATCAAATGTAACATAAAATGCTCGGTCGTCCCTGTGTAAATTATACGTACTGTAATTCGTACTGTAACTATATAAAGGCTAATAGTGCTGTATGTAATTTCTTTTGACTGTACTAAAGTATAAAAATACCATATGTAAGTTTACATATTTGTTTCTTCAAAATACAATGGTACCGACAGTTATTCTGTGTTGGAAAGTGTGTTCCGTGTTGGAATGTTTGTTTTTGTTTTGGTCTGTGTGATTCCACCCACTGCCAGTTTACCCAGTATTATCTTAACACACGGGTTTCCAGTTGGTGGAGAACACAGTGGATTGTAGCCATGAAATCCAACAAACTGGGACAGATCATACATACAACCTAACCTAGAAAGCCTTGGCTTCCTCTCTATGAAAAGTGGCATATTAAAACACAGATAAATCAATCATCATTAATTTCTCATCCTCATGTCGTTCCAAACCCCTTAAAACCTCTATTAATCTGCAGGACACAAATTAAGATGCATTTTGAGAGCTCTTTGATCCTCCCGTACACAACAATGGATATGATCAACGTCCAGAGTTGAACTAATACAAGTAAGCATGGAGATCGGTAAAAAAAATCCATGTGACTAGGTCCATAGGTTCAACTATAATTTTATGAAGCTTCAAGAATACTTTTTGCATGTAGTACTGCAGATATGCTCCAAAATGGGGCTGTGGTGACGTGGAGGAGATTAAATGAAGTCATTATTTTTGTTTCTTTTCACATACAAAAAGTATTCTTTAACTTTGAAACTAAATGATTTTAAACTGTTGCAGTCTGTAAGCCATATAATGCAAATCAATGCGCGCACTATTTTTTGAGAGTAAAAATGTCCTAAGACACAAGAAACTGAACAGTATTTATTTAATTTCTTGTCTCATTCACATCATCTGGTGCATGACGTAGATCCTTACATATTGCAGCCCATAGAAACAGTGGCTAACGAGGCAGCTATGTATATATATATATCTATGTGCCAGAGCATGTAACATGTTCATGTTGTGAATGAACACAGGCTAATCGGACATTGTGGTGATTATAAAAAAAATTATATGAATGCTGTTCAGTTACTCGCACAAACCAATTGTTTCGTGTCTTAGGACATGTGTTATCGAGCTGCAAGGTTAAATTTGGATTCGTCTGTGCATGTTTTTTGCTCTTAAAGATTGTATGCCAGTTGACTTGCTTTATATGACTGACAGACTACAACAGGTTGAGTTAAAAACCTTTGTTTCTGTTCCTACTAAAAAACAAAGTCACCTACATCTTAGATGCCCTGGGAGTAAGCAGATAAACAATATTTTCATTTTTGGGTAACCTATCTCTTTAACATGTATAATGTGTTATAAGCTATGTTCCTAGAGACTATGGACGTGTCAACTCAGACTGAGACTATCTGAGATATGAACTGTCAAATGCACAAGAGAGAGAGATGCAAGGCAGGCAGACGTCTCTTAAAGACAAAATAGTATGATTTCCTATGAATGAACATTGATGGGGGGTGGAGTAGGCCAGCTGTTGATGAAGTCACTGAATGAGAAGAAACGTAATTTGTCGTTTGTAAGGGGAAAAATGTGTCAGAGCTGATTGGACAGCAGCCTTAGGCTGTGCTGTTCCTCTCAATGCCATGCCTGTCTCTCACCTACTGCTAAACTGAAGCTAAACAGCAGAATAAACCATCTACAGCTGTGTTTGCAGGTCTAGCACATCCCCAGACCACACACACACACTGAATTCACTTTGCTGGGCCACAAGATGCGAAACATTGTCATACCTTGTTCATTGATTTTTAATTATTATTAAAATGATTTACACTTCCAATAATTAAACAAGCTTATCTGTAGCCTAATTATAGTCTCACAGGTCATGTCAATGGCATTATTAACTGAAAGCTATTTCTTTGACATGTTGCTGCGTTCTTGTGTACATTTAAAGGTAAAAAAAAAAGGGTAGCTCACAATGAAGTTTAATATCTGATTGTTTTTGACATCAAATACTTTTGGAAACACGACGTCCCAAAATAATGAAACCCTTTTATAATTATGCATTATTATTTTTAATAAAATTTATGCAATATTTGTACTTCATGTACAAAATCATTTTACTTGCATACTTAAAAATGCTTATGCTTCCGTTCAAATGGTCAGGAAGAAATTTTAAAAGAAATTAATTGTTGGGATGATTGCATTCAGTTGATCAAAAGTGACTGTAAAGGGCATTAAGGGTGGCTTTTTCATAAAGAATTCTGCATCCTAAAAAAGATTATCATGTTTTTCCCAAAAATATTATGCATCACAACTGTCAGTTGTCGTTTAGTTTATTTGTTTAGGGTTTTTGTCATGTTTCAGTAGATGTATGAAGTTGCAAGTGCTGGGAGGTTGGAGATTTTGTTAGGTTTGGTTTATATTTAGTGCTTAACCTGTTGTCTGACATTCGCTCTGGTGGCAGCCTTATGAATTTGGCCGCTGTGATGTTGAATGGCATGCGTGTTAACGTTTTGCCTTTGTAGTGCAAGTGCAGATGCGTTTGGCTTCAGTCGCGCTAAGGTGTCTAAATGTGCATACACATTTGTCTGTCATTGGTAATGTGTGTGTGTGTGTTAGAGTTCTGAGTACTCTCTAATCCCCCCCTCTTCATGAATACATTAGTGGAGTGTCTTAAACTCAGCTTAGCTGGCGGCTCTGGAGGCACATCACATCCTATTACCTACTTTAAATCATTAATGTGACATCGTTTTCACTCAATCTCCAAACACCCACGCTTCAAATCTGCACATTTCACTGAGCTGTCGCAGAAGCTCTGTAAAACTCACACACACACACACACACACACACACACAGACATATGCATCGTGCGCACAGACATGGTAACTGTAAAAATACATAAGCTAGCATGAGCTTACAAACATGTAAAAACAGTAAATACACACTCTGAATTATGCTAATTGCTTCCCTCAGATGATGCTGTTGCCTCGTGAAAACATCTTGCCCCCCTTTTTCCGTTTTACAGCGAAACAGACAGCAGGAAAGATAACTCGAGGAATCTGATGTTTCTTTTCTGTACTTAGCCTCATACTGAGCAGAAATGCACACACAGTCTCTTACAAAACGCTTTATTCAGTATTAGCTACAGGCAAAAAATCAAATATTTACAGTGCCCTGAGCTACGCTACTTCACTTAAAGACTTAAAGACTCAATTTTCCAGCCCACTTTCCACTGCGTTAAAACGAACTCCCTCTCAGACAAACACTCAAGACAGCAGCACAGACTCACCGGAGAGGAAAAGCATTACAGGGCCAGAAAAGACAAGAGCACTGAACCCAGCAGCTTTTACAAAAGCACTGACATTAACACATCCATCATATTTCTTCACATAAAACTTGTGGTTTTCAAAAGAGAACCTTACCTTCATCCATTGTGCTTTTTGTTATTCCCATTCCACCATGCTTATTGTGGTTAATTAGACCAACTGTTTGATTGGATGTGATCCACTGTGCTCTGGCCTTCTGATTGGTGGAAAAAGTCAGTGTCTTTTTAAGCAGCCTTGGTTTTAGGAGTATTTTATTTATTTTTTCCAGAGGCATTTCAGACATTTCAGAGTTGCAAGCCTTGAAACTTGAAATTTGGACAAAAGACAAAAGTACACAACTGTGTCCTTTTTATAAGGGAGTAAACTACATGACCATAAAACGTGCGGAAAAAAAATGTGAAGTTTTAATCTAAAAAAGCTTATTCCAGTAAATATAAGGGAGATATAAGGGAGACCATTACCATATTAACAACAACTATTTTGTTAGACCCTGGTTGAGGATTGTGGGTAATGTAGTACTTCACTTTTTCATAAACAAAGGCAGAAGCACTTGGTTAACCTTTGGGCACAAAATATGCAGTTTTTAGAAAATGAACGCAATTTTTACTACCATAATTCTACCGTTACGCTCCTTTGAGGGCAGCACCAGAGCCTTATTTTGACTGAAATCTAATCCAGACATACTCGGTGTGCACATAAAAGTGGTATTTTTATTGCTTTAATTGTATGATAACACAGGGCAATTTTTTGATTTGTGGCACAAATATTATTTCTAATTGAAATGTGTGGTTTAGAAAGTCTGGTATGAAAGTTAAAACATCTTCGACCACCTACTTGAGAGGGAGCGATCGAGACAAACCTTTTAAGACTTGTTAACAATACTGTGTAATTCATGAACGTTCTTCTACAAATATTTGTAACCTCAGCAGGTGTCCTTCTGTCTGGTGTGACGTACCTCATTCCAGACACATACGATGACGTTCAGCAAACTGGGAATTCCCTTTGTTTGGTGTAAAATTGTTGCGATTGCTTCATGTGTTGGCACGGAACAGCAGACAGATAGTATTTAGTGGTGCTTTTTGGCAGTTCTGGACTGCTAGAGTTTAATTATGGAGTTGGTGAGTTGCAGTAGGGCAGAAAAAGGAGCCACAGACACACAGTAGAGATACAGAACACGTTGCTGTTTTTATTTGAGCCTTGACTGGCAGTAATACTGAAAAACGTCAACTTAGAACAGATGGTGGTAACCCACGGCTTGCTTTTTTTTTTCCGTTTTTTTTTTTCGATTTTCCTTAAGAGTACAGTAACTCTTGCTTTTATTGTGGCATGAATAACATCAATAAAAGAGAGAAAGAAATATACAACTTATATTACACTGTGTTATGAACAAAATATAAATCTATAACTCTATGCTATATTTACATAATTATCTTTCTCGATTTTCAAGTTGAGATGGTAAGATAAGTACTTTTTGTTTGATGTCATTTAACGTTGTTTTGAGCTCCACACATGACTTTGATTGTCTTATCAATTATTGTTCGTAATACAGGCCATCATTATCAGAATATGAGTTCTAAAGACCATGAGGTTACCCTGCTGACAGATAATTCGTTGACAGAATGTGACCTTGTGTGTTAAACCAGCCAGCATACGTGTCCCTATCGATTGATATGATTGTGGGAGTTACTAAAAAGTGAAAGCATGGTCATATCAGATGGTGGCTATTCGGTGATTGTGACTTTCGTTATCTGACAAGGTGTGGTTGTGACGTCACTAGCGTGAGTTTGATTGACAGAGGGAGACAGTGTGTGGAGCTAAAACAATTCTGGAGATAAAAACATCTAATATGGCCATTCAGTGGAGCTTCACCGGAATCAGACAGTTTGATCAATTCAGAAAAGTCGTGTCATCTAAATGAAGGGGGATAGTTTACCTGCCACCATCTTTCAAAACTTGATACACTTTTAATCGTCTGTGAAGGAGATGTTTAACAGAATGTCCAAGCTGCTGAATGGTGACTGTAGTGATAATTCAGGGAATAATAACTTGCATTTCAGTCTGTTTCTTATACAAAACTGTCTTCAAAGGACTTCTTTTATGATGCAGTTTTGTATGTACTTATGTACTCTTATTGTATAGAAGAAAGCAGCTTGGACCATCTGCTAGATATCTCCATTGGTGTTCTACAGAAGAAAGTAAGTCATATAGCCTTTGTCAATTTCATTTTCTGGGTCAGCTATCCTTTTAAGGGTTACTCTAATTTGATAAAAATGGGTAAACAAATGGATTTGTCTAAACCAGTGATGTTCCAATGAAACATAAGAGAGAGGATGACAAATATCAGTAAACAAGATCCACGCTCTTTCTGTTCAATAACAATTGGGGTATAATATAGCTGTTTTCTTTATCTTCAGTAAAAGAAAAAGAGAATTAACAGAGAGGAAACTTCACATTATACATAAACCATTACAAATAAAAATATCATGTTCTTCTTATGTTTGTCTCTGAGTGTCCAGAGTCCTAGTGCTTTAAGAAATGTGTTTGGAGTTCATGAACGATGCACGGAGGAGAAAAAGAAAATGAAAAAAAGAGAAATCTCTCTTTTCCTTCATATCAGCAGTTCACCGTGACCACTTTCTCAGAGATATATCAGCGTCAGAACAGGATTAACTCAACAAAAAAAAAAAAAGAACAAATAAAATAAAAAAGGAGAACAAAAAACAGAATATTGAACATAATAATTAGATCTAAATACCTACCCAGCTAAATATAATGCTTTATCAAGCGCAGTTTTCATACGATCATAAAAAAAAATCCAACTGGAGGAAAATAATAAATTATACTGTACATAACTTACTAAACTTAGGAAATGCTGCCTATTCTTATAATTATTGTTAATAATATTATTACACTAGAGGCAGTTTTAATGAAAATAAAATACAGTATTTGCAAATACAAACTAAAACATTAACATGCAGAGTCTGAAACGGCTCCTCCCAACCTCGACAGCAGAGTGACGTTGACATGGAGGCAAAACACAAATACAAACAACAGACGGGAACGGACCTCATCGAACCGAATAAACTAGACAAAGACAAACACGCAGAATGCGATTGGTCATCACTTTGCTAGCGCTACAGGCGTCAGTGTACCTTTAACATTTATCGTCAGAAAAAAATCTCAAGTAGGCCAGAAAATATGTTTCTAGTTTGTACGTTTGCATTCGAAATATATAATTTGATATGTGTCGTGAGTGGACGGCCTTTAGGTAGATGTAAACAGGGGGGGAAAAAACTGATATTAATGGCTGGAGTCTGGCTGCTGTTCACCTAACAGCTTGTGTCTCTCTCGTCCAGCTGCCCGCTTATGCCCACACCAGGCCAGAGAGAGGCTGGCAGAGTAGTTACAGTTAGGGCAGCCGTCAATCAAAGAAGCATCGACGTGCCAGCAGCAGCCACACAGGTGCAGTAAGATGGAGTGGGTCAGTCAGAGCCACACAGAGAGCGGATGACTGATGGCACGGCTCGGAGACTCCTCTGCACTGATAAACCGAGTGATAGATGGGGAAAAAAGGGTGGGAAATAAAAGAGGAGAGAGAGACAGAACACAAACCCCTGCGGAGGAGTGGAGATGTGAGATATATTAAGGGGCGCAGATTGAAACGCGCACACTCGTGCTTGTCTTGTACGGAGATCCCTGGTTTCTCTCAGAGCTGTCCTTTGAAAACAGAGTGCTGAGCACCGGGGCTTGTGGGAACTCTATTCTCCTCCTTCAATAGGCCATTCAAGCACAGACTCTCCTCTAGAGAGCTTTTCTCTACGCGTCTCCTCTTTTCCTTTCAGGACGAGGTGCAATGTTCCCTGCACCCAGCAATGACAGAAACAGGTTGTTCAGGGAGACAATGAAAATGACGGCGGCGGGCGGGGGGGGGAATTAAAGACTGAAGAAAAAAAAATAATGATTGGACGAAAAAAATACTAAATGCAGCATTATTATTAAACGTTTGGCTTCCTTCCGCACAGATCTGGCTGCTAGCATGAATCGTACGTGTTGAATATTAATGTTTTTTCCTTTTGTAAATGTTCACATGACCAGCACATCAACCGTCTACATGTAATAAAAATTAACTTAAAATCTAGCAAAATGTGCATTCATCCACACACACACACACAAACAAAAAAAATGTGCACGCGTACAATAATTCTGCTCGAGGCTTCACTCTCCACGATAACCATCGCCATGTCAGCTGTTCACCAAACACAAAGTTTGTGCTATCTCGTAAAGTTTGTCTCCACACCTGAGAGAGACGTCAACATCCAAAGCTCCCACAGAAGAGGAGGAGAAAGGAACAGTAAAAGCGTGTCAAGAGGAAAAGATGTGAGGAAGGAGGGATTGTCTGTCATCCAGCGATGTCCGAACTCCTGAGTGAAGGGACGCAAATCCTCCCTTCCATCCTTTCGTCCAACAGAAAAGACATCTTTGAAGTGAGAGGACATAGGCGTGAGGATGATAGAAAGATTCAGCTAATAGCACGCCGAAGGAAAAACAAATGAAAAAAAAAAAAAAGGAAATGTTTGTCATTGTACTCCTGTCAGGTGCTTTACGGTGAAGAGGAAAATAAATGTCTTTTTTCTCTATTAAAACTGTAGCACAAAAACAACAAAATCACATTCACAAGCCACTTGTTGGCACTGTGTACCTGAGTGAGAATTTTATAGAACCAAGAAAAAAAGCTGTTTAAAAGTGTCTCTTTAGAAACAAACAGGTCCACCGTTTTAAAGTGTCTATGACGGGTCGACTGACAGGTCCTTAGTAATAAATGTCTCGATAAACAAACCGGTTAAGGGTCATTTTTCCTATGTCGTCGTAGCTTACTCGTGATTCAATGTGAACTTGCCGCGGTACGTTCGCTCAGCGGGAGTCACGGCAAGTGTTACGCTTCCTTTACAAGACCCTCCTTTCCATGTAACAGTCACTTTGATTGACAGGTCCTGTGCTTTGCTGTGGATATCGGGCTTGGCTCTGGAGGAGTCCTGATTGGACGTGTATGGGGACGGAATGAAGTTTGCTCGCGTGAGATGCCAGGTGACTGGTGAGATGTCTGATTGGCAGGTTTACTGAGTGATGTGATTCTCGCTGTCGCTTCCATAGTCCCCGTCATCATCTTCGTAGTCGAAGTCATCATAGGCGTCGCCGTTGCCGTCGTCCATTCGGAGCTCCTCCTCCTTAACACGAGGCCCCTCCCCCTTGTGTGTGAGGTAAGAGGGCTGGCTTGTGGGTGGGACTGGCTCGGGGCTACTGGACATGCTCGAGTGCTCAGAGGGCATCTGTGGAGAGGGCATTCCCGCCATAGAGAGTGCGCCTGGGTACACAACGCCCGCTGAGGACAAGGGCAACTGGGCCTGCTGCCTGTTGTACAACAAACATGCAATCTGTTAGCAGAGCCTGGGTGAAAACATTCATCCGATTGTTGTTTGCTAAAAGTGTAAACTTCAGACAACTTGGGTTGCCAGTCAAATGATTGGTACTTTGTGTGTATATAATATCACTATAATACTTTGAGTTAAGAATAGTAAAAAGCCAACCTAAAATGCACAAAATATTTGTAGGGCGAGTTGATTTTATCTATTGGTAATTAGATATAAAAGGAAAGGAATTGAAAAATTAGAGGGCTAGTTGATGTCACCCAAAAGGAGAAACAACTATTCCTTTATGAATGCAATAAATAATCTTTAAGAGTAAGAGAAGGAATGAGTCTTATGAAATTCTACAGGGTCAATATGATGTTGACTTTAAAAGAATACATTACTGGAAGCTGTTATGTAATGAAACGTACCCTACGGTGAAGTACTGGCGCATTTCCTGTCTGCGGTTGCGCATGATGGCCTTATATTCACCAATGCGCAGTTTCTTTCCGTCCACTAGGCAGGTGCGTTTGGGCCTCGGTTTGTATTTGTAGTCTGGGTATTTTTCTAGGTGCTGCTTACTAAGACGGGCCTGTTCTTCATAGTATGGCTGCTTTTCCAGGTTGGTCATGGCCTTCCAACGAGAACCTGCAAGAACAACAATGTGTCAGAGAGAACAAACACACTTGCAATCCAGGCAGAATGACAGGGATAACTGCTACAGCCATAAACTTTTGCAGTAGGAAAAATTTGGCAGATCGTGGTCAGATGAACTCAAACCCAAACTAATTCTTTAAGACAGATTAGACTAATCATTCAGGCAACTCAGTGACTATTCGTTTTTAAAATATGCAATCTTGCACACTCCCAGTACGGCTTTTAACTGCCTATCGTTAGCGTCAGAACTGGCACTTTGCACTAAGAGAGGGTTTTTGTTTGGTCTAATGAGTACCTTTGAGTGGAGCTGATGTCAAACAGAGAGGAATAGAGTGAGCTCTCTGCCCTCCAAAACTCACACACACTGGTGACGTGCCACATTATTCCAGGTGACAGCGGGTTAAGTGGGCCACTAACACACTCCATCTAATTATCAGAGCTCAACAGGCGTACCTGTGGCCTGTGTCTCTTATTTCTCATTAGCAGAGATGTGTGAACACATACACAACTGTGTACACACGCCACAGTTCCAGAAACTCCAGCAAATGTGTGTTCAGGGTGTTACATGTGTGTGTATATGTGAGTCTGTGTTGAATTTACGCAGTCCTACTGTATGTTTAATGGGAAAAAGCTGTCACCACTGGCCCTGACATGCACCCAGCACTGGAAAGGGGAAACTCCTTCTGTTAACAATTGAGAGAGCGGGGCCTTATTAAAACCAGATTTTCCAGCGTTATAAAACGCTTAGGAGCTCTTTAAAATGTCAAACACAATCCCAGAGGTCTGGAGAAAATGTCAGACAGACTGGAGAGCTGGTTTAATGCATAATGAATTATATCATCATTGTTGGAGTCAGCCCTCTAGAGCGATTCATTAGGCTGTGGTTACACAATGCAGTGCGGGAGAGGGCTGCGTGTGTGTGTGTGTGTGTCGAGGAGGAAGGACTGAGGGGATTCTCTGTAGCTGGCTGCATAGTTCTTCCCGAAGGAGCCAGCAGTCAAGCCCCACCCATATTTAATGTACCCACAAATCTCAGCCAATTAGGGAATACAGTGCGTGGTGAATCAAAGACGGATGGAATATGAATCGATCAAAAGCCTCGAGTCAAAAACTGCACAGCTGGAAACGAGATGACGCTGGTAAACCTGAAGTGGTTAGATAAGTGGCTGGAGTGATTTACTAGCGCTGTCTCTGACTATTCTCTCTCTCTCACCGAGGATCTTGCTGATGTTTGAGTTATGCATGTCAGGGAAGGCCTGAAGGATCTTCCTCCTCTCGTCTTTAGCCCAGACCATAAAGGCATTCATGGGCCGCTTGATGTGCGGTTCGCTGCTGCCACGTCCTCGAGCCTCTCTGAAGATACGAGAGTCTGACACACTAGGGCTTCCTGGAGAAGGAAAGCACGGAATCAGTGTTAGTGTGGGGATACATATATGTACAGTACACATCAAATAAGATGGAAATGTAGGGTTGGATGTAATTTTATTCCACTGAGAATCTATTGGGTCGCGAAAAATAGATTGGAGCAAGATTAAAAGCTTGTTGGAAGTCGAAATTGATGACAAGAATACAAGGAAGATTATGGGGAAATAAATAGGGTCATTGCAGGTTAACCTTAATTTCTCTTTAAAATATTTTTTCCACATTATGACATACACAGAATGAAACGTGTTAACGAAAAACATTTAAATGGGTGCTGGTTTCGTTCCTAGTAATGGTGCAAGCTTGCAATTGACTGTAAGAAAAAGGCTGAAATGTATGGACGTGAAGTAGTTTTTAAATTTAACGTTACGAGGTCAAAAAAATAAATAAACATCCATGGATGAGTGGTTCATGATAAGATCAATAAAAAGAAAGTAGATATGCATTTTTATTTCATGCGACTTTAAACTGAACTATTTGATTATGCGATAAAATCAATTGAGAGCTGAATTTATAATAGGCCGTAAAAGAGTGTCTTACCATCTGAATCGCCACTGATGCCAAAGTCCATCATTGCGTGAGTAAACTTGCTCTCTTCAGACTGTTTTAACTGTTGGCTCAGGCTTTCAAGAGCGGCTTTATCCTGTACACACATAACATACAACAAATCTAGTTAGATTCATAATCCACAAATCAACAGGTTCATTTGCATAAGCACCAATAAACTGAAAAATCAAGTGCATGGAAAAAGCCTCAGAAGAAAAACATGAATGAAAACTGAGTTAATGTTTATCCATCAAAAACAAGTAGTCTGGATGCCACCTGCAATCTATTTACACTCATTCTTTCCCTCTCTTACTCACTCGATCTCTGTCTCTCTCGCTTAGCCCTAAGGTCAATGCATTATAGAGCGTGAGCGCTCCAGAGATGAGAGCGGGGCTGGACCGCACAGCCTCCTGGGTATTTATTACGCCCAATAAAAAGAGATTTACTATGCATTTACATGGCTAATGTAGCTGGGCCGCATATTTCAACACAACACCCCCTGCTCTCTCTAAACATGCACACCCCCCCGGAGCTGCATCTGGGGCTTAATTAGTCAATTAGACTCCATCCTGAATCCACGCTACGTTTAAAACACACTCGCAGACAGAGTCCTCACCATTAGAGAGTGACCCGGGCCTTCTGCGACTCTGTAATGAAATGCATTACACCATTTCGCAGCCATCGAGATTTAATTGTTCAGACTGAGTTAGTGAGTGGGGTTTAAATGAATGTGTAATGGAGAGAGAATCTCTCCCCGGAGAGACAAAGAGAAAGAGCGAGAGAAATGGAGAGATGGTCAGGTTTGATAATGTGACAAGATAAAAACTTAGGCTTTATACAGTAGAAGGTCTGTAATATGTGGCGAAAGCTATCCGTTAATACTCCTGTTAATCTCAATTGCAAGTATATTTACTACTTTTAAGAGCCCTCATTAAAAAAAAAACAGTTGCTGCAAAACATTTACATTCACAAATTATCAGCTAATTTTGAATAAGCCTTAATGGAGAAGCTGGTGTAGTTACAACATGTACCAGCAGAGGCTAACCGGGCCATTCTAACCAGCTAAACCTTGTTTGGATTGACACTAAAACTTCTTCATCTCATAGACGATTGGCCTTGTTCATCTCCCACAATCCATTTAGCTTAGTGTGACACAAAGGGTTTAGGAACAGGGCTCGGTTAGCCTGCACAACGTGTTCTTTGCGAACAAGTTCAAAGCGCGCTGCATACTCCCTCTCAGAGAGTCGAGGTTAAAATGGAGAGGGACAGTAATTGACTAAAATAAGCAGATAATGGACTGGAGAGGAAAAACAAACATTAGATGGGCTGGCTGATGTGGACCTCAGTCACGTAGGAGGTAAAGTCAAGTAACAGTAGATAAATGGGGAAAAAATAGTGAAAGAAATGTGCCACTTTGCCATGTGGCATTTCAGCACAAACCACTGCAATCCAGACTCAAAAACTGAATGTTGAGGATTACAGTCGATGTCTGTTATCTTTGGAGTAATTTATATGCTACAGTACTCCTAAATATTGGAAATACAGAAATGCACATTTAGAAATCAATGGGGAAAAAATGAGGACTCCTGCACTACAGATGTTCATCAAATCAGATGCTCTGTAGAATTATGCATCGCCCCAAACCTCCCCTGCTAAGACTAGTAAGTAGCAAAACATAGGTCATGATGTAACAAAATTTTAATGATTTATTGAAATGTATAATGTATTTAAACTACATGTTTCAGCTTGAAACATACAGGAGGAAAAATCATCTACTTTCTGTAAGATAATTGAAAACTCTCTTCAGGGGTTTGTGGCCTCATATTTACTGCAGCTAATCTGCTCTTTGTTCAGCATTCGGATGTATGGCCTTAATCAAAAATAACCCCTCTGTACTCTAAATGTGTGCAAAAGTGCAGCACGGAGGGCGGTGTGTGTAAGGGCATAAAGCTGTGGTCAGGGTAAAGTGCAGCTGATCTGTTGTAAATCATAATAAGGATAGAGTGCTTGGGAGATGTGGATTATTCCTAATGCACCTTCATTAACCTAGTAGCAATCAGCACAGCCACTAAGCCTGGTCGAGAGAAGAAAAAAAACCCTCCAACGTGTGCGTGTGCTTAACTGAAGCAGAGATCAACGCACCCGTAAACATGCTTTTGTTAAGCATTTTACCTACTGTGTATTTTCAGATGTTGATACGCGTTTACACACAAAGGTTTATGAAATAAACCAAATCTCTGTGCGGCAAAGAAGATCAGGAAGCAAGGACACCTGTGTATATACAAGCGCCTTCCTCTGCTGATGTGCACAATCACGCCATTAGAGATGGACGAGGCAAAATTGTCCGTAATTTAATGCTTGTTTACTGACACACTCTGCTTTTTAAACCATTTGTATGCAAATTCCTCGGAAAGCGAGTGTGTTTTATTATCTGTGGTCGAAGGCGTTTCCTGTGCTGTGGCTTGTGGACCAGCTGACTCCAGTGTGTTTAGCAAACAAGCCCAATTTAGCCGCACAGCCGAGGAGTCACTCCAGTCACTTCACATTAGCATCAGCTACGCCATTAAAATTAGCGTCCCGTTCACTGCGCCCTGCCTGCCCTCAGCCTGCCTCCCAGACACGACCATCGTGTACAACAAAAGAGCTTTCAGATCTTAGTCACCTCCACTGCTCTTCTTTATAAGAACAGCTTTGGGAAATCACTTTGTTCAGAGATAAACACGTTGTGTTGTAATTAACGCTTCTGTTTGTGTTGTTTCGGCTCTTTTAAACCTCATTTCATTGGTGATGAGCAGGATGGGATCTGCAGGCTTTATTCCTTCACAACTGAAAGAACGAGTGAGTAGATAAATGCAAGACCAGAGTTTATCGAACCTTCTCTGAGCGACCGTTGTTGAGACTCAGGCTGTTGACTGCCGCTACTTTGGCATCCAGAACCTGCTGTTCTCTCTTTAGCTGCTCCTTCATCTGTCGGGCCTCCTGGAAAGCTTTGGTCACTGCCTCATGGTCGTTCAGGTAGCCGCCGGAGGTGATGGACGACAGCAGGTCTGAGAGCATTAGAGGTTTGAGGGAGACAGAGCACAAAACATAACATAAGAGACTGTAAGACAAGAGACTGGTAAAGCATATAAATGTGTCTTGATATAAAGCAGTCATTTTCATTTGGTTTTTGTATTTACCAAATAACACATTTTCTGTCCCTGTTAGCAATTTTACATATTGTTTGCAATGCATTGCACTTGTCACAATGCATTTTGTGGTTGCCTCAGTGAAGGAGGCTGTATAATTATATATGCCTACTTTTTTTGCCTTAAAATGTTGCGTCTGTAGGCAGCTCACTAGGTTTTGGAACAGAGCAATACTTTCACACACAAATAAAAGATAAGAGATCCAGTTGAAAACAGATGCTGACTTCTGATGGAAATCTCCCAAATCTGCATTTTTTACATTGAGAGATTTGCTAAAATGTTAAATGTCTCTTATATCCCACATATATAAAAGCAGTCTCTCTCGCTTTCTCTCTGTCTGCCATTCTGTACGCTTTTTATTCAGACCAAAGCTCATATAAATCTTAAAAGAAAAAAAAGAGAGGAGATTACTTATATTCAAGCCATAAGCGGCCTAATTTGGCCCATTCCGCAACATCTGCCTCCGAGCATATCAAAGATGTTTCCAACCATCTTTTCATGGCTATTATTTGTATTATTCTCAGCAGCTTAACCGCCCAAGCCGTTAGCCGCATCTGTTGGCAAGTGCATGTGTGTGGTGGAGCATTATCTTGCCAGGATAGATCTAACAAAGACCTATGCTAGATTATGAGTCTTTATCTGCCCTAATCCGGTCGCTAATGCTGGATAGGATGGATTATATGAATTTCATTTGAAAAGACAAAGTAGGGAACTCTTTTAAAAGTCATATCTCAGGAATCTGCTAAAGTGGCCACAGGTCACAGGGTGTTAGAGCCAGCACACTTCCTGACAGTTGGTTTAATAGGGGGTAAAAAAAGAGAAAAGTGTTAATTGAGAGCACTGACCCCACTAAAGAGATGGTTATGAGATTTTCTTTCATTTAAAATGACTTGTTTAAAGAAGAGATGACTATCAGCCTAATAGCACAAAACATAAACAGTATATCACTTTTAATATTACGGTGACCTGAAGAGTGAAACTTTCTTTTTGGCTTCTGAGGAAAAGCAAGAGAGAGTGATGGCCTTAGAGGACACAGTCCTTGACAGCCCCTGTTGTGTTTCTGTGGTGACAGTGACACAAAAGGAAAGGGACACGTGGGGTCGGGCATGCTGGAAAGTCTCAGGACAGATGTCACTTAGCAAGGTCAAACAGATAAGAGAGGTGGAGAACAAGGATGATGGAAAGATGGGGAAATTGCACAAAAAAGGGCGTTCAAAGGCATCTGTCAAGTTGAAATATAAATATACATCCAGATAAGCACATGCACCTACAAACAACATTTTGTGTGGGGCTCGGAACATGTCTTTGATATCACAATACTTCCTGACCCCTAAAAGATGTGCTCCAGATGGAATGATCATGGGCCATACGGCACTTTCAAATTTAATGATCTAAAAGAACTGCTCGTCGCGTCATGCTCTAAAGGATTCCAGTAAAAAACTTTACTTCCTAATCCATTTTTTCAGAACAAAAAACATCTGGGCGGCAAATCCATTAATCTGCTATTAAATCCCAGGATTTGTTGAAAAACACTGCGATTACAGGGAAGAAGTCTGAAATGGCTAACTGTTGTGAGGAGGGGAGGCGAGGGGAGGGGAGAATATTGCTTTATTGTGTTATTAATGTATGTTGTTTGTGCTGTGGGTGGTAACAGAGTTGTATAAGAGGCTTGTCTAATCTCAGCGCCTGTCAGGAAGGCTTGTGTTGCTCTATTCAGCACCTCTAAACAACAGAAATAAACGCCGCTAAACCTTCCCATTCGCTGTCTCGCTCTCGTTCGCTTCCAAACACAGCTGCTTAACAAGCTCTCCCCCACCATTTAGACTAATAAATGTTTGACAATGTGCCCTTCAGGCAAAATTAAATTCTACAAACCTAAAAATGTAACATCAATTACCATCTCATACAAGAGCCTGTGCCAGCAGAAAAACATATCCAGGGAGTAGGAAATGCTCTTGAGAGATACATTCAGGGCAATATGTAATAACATTAAGCAGGTTAGTGTGCGTTTATTGAATTGCAGTGAACTGTGGAGGTGTGGGTACCTATAGAGCTGAGTCTGGACGGCGGTCCTCCGATGCTAGAGAGGGCGCTGTGCTTCAGGGACCCGGGGCCCAGCTTCAGGGCAGGGACCTGTGGGGAAGCGGGGGAGGTGGGTGACTTGCTCTCGGATGCCTTAGGCTTGGACGACAGATTCAAGGGCTGAGCGCCCTCGTCCTGCAAAACAGCAACACGTTTGGCCTGGTGTGATTTTTCTCCTCAGAGACTTGGGAACCAATCAAATCTCCCAGCAGGGGTCAAATCAGCTGACCGCATGCCGAAATGTACCATGCGGCAAGACCACAAAAAAATATAAGATTAATTGCGGCTGCGCAGGCCAGTTGAAAAACTTGCCAAAATTGGACGTTTTGCGCAAATGACATGGCCGAATAAACATGCAGCACACCCATGCTCAATCAAACAAGAGAACAGGGACAAAGCGAGCATACCATGTAAAGAAACATGCTGAAGTGAGAAGATTCACACACATTTACCAAACATGTTGCGCATTGAGAAGAAACAAACATACAAGCATACACACAAACACAGAATAACCAAGTATTTCATAAATATAAGCACAAATGATTATTTGATGCACACGTTCCAGCTTCAGATGTTCACAGATGTCAGTTAGACTCTGTAACATAATAAACAAACACCACCTCTGTGTCTCCAGGTTACCAGTGGTGGTCTCTATCCATACGTGAAAATGACTAGTACCCAGATATCTAAGGCACCATAGAGCCAATTAGGTCTCGGAATGGCAGATGCTTCCCATGTACACATCATTAGAATATTGCAATGAAGGCCTAAACCTGTCTTGATTGCCATTAAGACCTATCTGTCCCTACTGTCGTTCTTAACAGCTTCACAGCTCTTAATCGAAACCACATCAGACCTCAGATCTCCATGGTCTCATGACCTCACCAGCCCTCATTTAAGTCACAGCTGTCAATCATCTTTGCCTGGCAGAGTGAGTCTCACTAGCATGCTCCAACTGCGGTGGGATCTTATATGTGCTAACATGGGGAGTGCAGCATCTGTACCGACACCTGTTTCTAGAGCCTTTCCGTCTGTCATGAATGGCTAGAAACAACCTTAGAGGACAACCACATCTCTCACATTTCTCCTTGTCTTGCCTCTGCAGTAGTACCAGCAGACATTCGCTCTCTTTCAGAGGCTGTAGGCAGCATGTTAGCTTCTGAGGTCTGGGGAGCTTGATTAAGACCTTTCCCTCACTGCTCGTGCTGTGATGGGCCGTAACAGGATTGTCCTCATTAGCGCCGTTCTCAATGGAAAGGGAACCAGTGGGATGTGGACTCCATCATAAGGGAGACACACAAAAGACCCTACTCAATGAGAACACTAAGACGCGATTGAGGAGAATACTGTATCATGACCCATATTGTGTCGGGTGTGTAGCGAGGCTGCATTGAAGAGGAAAACTGAATATTTATGACAGATAATGCCTGCCTCCCGCCCCGATGGTGGATTGTTCTTCGAGAAGCAAATCCTTGGGTGGGATGTTAGCCAAAGAGAATGTAGCTGGTGAGAGGAGAACTAATGAAGACTGGCAAAGCCGTGTGAGAGGAGGAAGGCTAGCTCTAAGATCTGTCATACATTTTACAGGAGGAGACATTTCAAATACAAAATAAATAAGCTTAAATCTCATATAAAATGAAATCCAAAACCTAAAAAACCTAAAAAAAAACCCAGTAGAAATTAACAATAACGTGTCGGTGCCAATAGCCTTATGGTAAGTGTGTCGACATGCAGCACAACTGCGCTTAAAGCTATCTAAGATTAATGGCAGTTTGCTGATCCCACTCCCATCTCTCCTCCAGTGCTATCCTGTCATATCCCTACTGTCCCAACTCAAAAGAAATCCCATAAAAATAACTTCAGAAATTAAAAAAATGTCATCGTGTCAATACTGGAAGCGATCGCTTAAGGTTCTTTTCAACGAAAGTGTCAGAGGTCAAAATGCTGACCAACCATACAAACTTGTACGTATATAACAATTTAACTTTGGCAGCACTGAGACTAAGTGAAGGAATGAGGGTGTGAGGGCCTGCATGTGTGAATCCGAGTAGGTCACAGAGTGAAAACCGTGATATAGTGACTCTGTGATGCACCTGAGTTGTGAGGCTTCCCCCGGGGTAAAGCACTTAAGCTTTGTACGCCTCAGTCCAACCAGCTGTCTGACACATGGCACACGTCTTAAAATGAGAGAGTGGCAACTACCCCAGGGCAGCAACCCTGAAATATACATGCCTGCCCCTTCATGATGGCAAAAGCTTGCAGATGCCGAGAGAACATGTGAGAGAGTCGTGATTGAAGAAAGATTTGGAGAGGGAAACAGGAGGTTTGACTCCACTTTGAGATACTTGACAGGGAATATGAGAAAGACAGAAAAATATATTTAAGGAAAAGGTCATTTTCTCATGGTTCAGTAGCTGCGGAGGTCTAGCAGGTGCAGGCAGCACTCCAATTATCCGTATTATCCCTATCCTTTCTCTTTCTTCCCATTTATTTGGTCATGTGACAACAAAGGACCAAATGTTTGAAGAAACCAGCCTTCATTAGCCTTTGACACAGTGAGCTGCATGGGGCCAGGCCCAATCCATGGGGACCGCCAAAGCTTTGCACCGAGATTGACAGACGGAAACATATCCTGAACTCTTCCTCTATGCAACAGGCATGTGGTTGAGCTCCAGGTCTGTTCTCTTCCCTGTCCAGACAAGCATTGGGCTCAGCCGTGGCTCAAGGCCGGAGAGGGAGCGGGCAGCAGGCCTTCACACATGTTTATCCAGCCCTGGCCGCCCCACGGTCCAGCTATTGTACTGCTGAGCGGGACAGAATGGGCTTGCAGGGGTGTCCGGGCATCTAGAGTGACCAGCCCAGCAGGAGGGAAGAGAGGCCAGACAGGCTGCTTTTATTTCTGCGCTGCCTGATATTCATGGGGCTTTATTCCGCTCAGATAGCTCTGGCCTCCTGCTGCCATGCTGGCCGAAGGGAAAGATACCTGTTCAGAGCCTTATACACTATCGAAAAAGCACAACACAGTGGTGGTAGCTAGACTTTGGGTTTGAGGACCAAGGACCTTCAGAAGCTGCCATAACAAAGCACTTGAAATGGAACAATGCAATGAGGCACAAAAAATTTAGGGCATAGTGCCAGCTTGCGTGAGTTATGGGTAATCAACCAAAAAAAAACCCCCATCAAAACCAGTACATACAAAGACTCTGGATGGTAGATTTACGCAGTTGTTTCAGCCTAATATGCATCCACAAACACATACCTTGGGCTTTGGTGGCGGGGTGCTTCTGTTTTTCTCGCTCTGGCCGCTGGTGGGCGAGAGTGTTCCGGTTGCCAGGTTGGCCTGAGGCACTGTGCTGTGTTTGGCCCCCGGAGACACCTGCATGGCAGCTAGCTGAGCTGCATACAACTGCTGCTCAGAGACAGAGAGAGAGAGAAGGAGAAAGAGAGAGGACAGACAGAGAGAGAAGGGACAGAAGAGTGGATGAAGAAGAGAGAAAGGTCCATGAATAAATGAATACACAGAACGCACAAACAAACAAAAAGAAAAAAAAAAACAGGCTAAAAAGCTGGTTTGGCCATTAGTGGAGAGGGCTGAGGTTGTTTATGTGTGAGGGGACTGAGCTGTCACTTTATGTTCCACCATCCAGCCTCAAGGGGCTACGCTAACAGCTAGCAGACGCCTGAGTGAGATATGTCCCCGCCAAGGTGCATCCTGGGAAAAGACACACTCACCATAAGGGTCATATTCACTAAGGAATGAAAAGACTGAAAAAAGTTCCTCTCAAGGTGAAAAACTGGTGAATGTGTTTATGTAAAGAGAGAAGTTGTGAATCTCTTTGCCACTGGGAGTGGAAGCAAACGCTGGACCCCCGTTGATTCTTTTACTCTTGTTTAAGAATGCACACCAGGACAGGAGGACCCACGAGAAAGTGCTCTTAAAACTAGAAAACATATCTGCCAGCATGATTCCATGAAACGCAGCATACTGCCATTTGACAAAATAAAGAACCATTTTGCTCTGTTCATTAGTTGTTAATAGGTTGGCTGATCTTAAATATGACAACTTTTATTTTTTACTAAATTTATTATCATGCATATTTATATGTACATATCATTACTCAATTGGCTTTAGATTTAGATATCTACATTACCCCTCAAGCAAATAAGTAATTGTCAACCTCAAACGAAACTTAAATGTGGAACTCATTGATGTGCTCTTCAACAATTTATATATGAACCACGGCACATGTTTCTACGGTAACTGGACATCATGAAAAACATATTCCTGAAGCTGCTTGTGCAATTCCTGCAATAAGTGTTTGTGCTGCTTTCATGTGCAATTTTGTGGACTTTGAGAAAAGCTAAGAATGAGGAGAGAGAGAGAAAGGGGGCTTTTATTGTATTTGTGGGAAAAGATGAGGAACCAAATCTGTGTTTACAGTAGCAGCAGAGACGGGCTGTTTTTTTAAATTGTATTTTTCTCTTTAAGGTTTGGAAGCGAGTGGCTGTTTGTGAGTAAAACTTCCGTCCTTCTGTTCGTCTCTGGCTGCCAGCCACCAGCAGGAAACAAAGACTGGTTTATGCAAATGTCCATGGCAGTTCTTTCTCTCTCTCAACCTCGACAGCACATTCTCCACAATCTTCTGTCGGCTGTATCTGCTAGAATTAAATATTTCTATCAGATGAGAACACACAGAGATTAACACACCATCATGCTGAGAGACATATCTCCACACAGAACATCTCTATCCACTCACACTGGCTTTTATCTGCCTAAATTTGCACCTCGGAGAGCTAATAAGTACTGATATTTCCTATTACAGGACACTGCTGTATTAACTGTATGCATAACATTGATATATAAAAAATCTCTGATATGCATTATATTTGTTATGTCTAATATGATGGACAATATTAATCAACACTGTTTTGCCTTTCGTTATTTGTTATTTAATCTCTACAGTAAGTAAAATGAGACGTTTTAGAGACTTATAATATGCTGTTTTGGAATTTTTAAACAATGCTGGAATATTAGAATTATTCCGACACTAAACTGTAGTCGACTTCTGTCCTACAAAACTGATTTCATTTCATCTCTTGTTTAACTTTCAGCTCAAATCAGCATGCCATTGTACAATCAGTCGTTAATTCTCTTTAAAATCAACCTTCTAAGCATTTTTACATTTTGTATTCCTCACTACCTCGACACACACACAGAGTTTTTCTGATCAGGAGGTGACCTCCGTTGTGAGCTGTAGTCTGTGCAGGGGAGCAGGACATGAAATAAAGCTCTTGTTGGTCATTTCTGTTCAATTACTCCCACCATACCCCCTGGTTGTGTGTGTGCCTGAGCGTGACATACGGCCCCTGTCGGAGTGTGCCCTGACTGAGTGTGTGCGTGCGAGGGCGAGATGCTCCGTGTCCGGTCCACTGCATCAGACTGCTTTATTTTCTTTCTGAATTGAGTTCTATTACAGGGCCAGCTCTTGTCAGTCACAACCGCTAGACCGACGCACACATACACTGCACTTCCAACAGGGGCTGCCACTGAACACGCTCAAAGCGCTGCCACCCCGTCGTCAGCGTGAGCAAACAGGAAGTGACAGCACAATGCCCCTTGAGTGCCCACGGGCTCACGTATGCACACGCAGTGAGAATGGGGGATGAATGGGTGGCTGATCTCAAAAGTGGGGATGTAACAGAGGAATTTAAATGTCAGCCTTATGCAGAAACACACACACAGAGGTGCTGAATGGGGGAGGGTGTATCTGTGAGGGATTTGATAGGACTCTTGACTCCTTCAGTCAAGCTGCGTCCTTTTGAACTCTTAAAGCTTCTCCCCTTGCTTCTTTCACTCTCTCTCTTTGCTAATCCCCACAGAGGAGTCTTAGGCCAGCTCTAATTCTCTAACTAGAACTCTGTGGGTGTGTTTAAAGGCGACAAAGGTAAGAAAACACACGCCGTCAACACAGAGGAAGAACTCAAAAGAAATGACAGTCAGTGATGCTGCACCTGATTTCAGGCCGGTCCAATCTATCAGGTCTGATGTGACTGCATTAAGTAGTGTGTGTGTGTGTGTGTTTGCAGGGTGACGGGAGGAGATAGATTGGCATTTGCGCTTTAACTTGTAAGGCTGATTGGAGAGTATTAGTGTTGGTGACACATGTTTTAACAAAGCCACCCCCCCATCCTCGCTAAGTCCCCGTCCCCTCCCTGAGCGCAGGAAGACGGGCTGCTGTCAGCGCTATCCGGTCGGAGTGGATCTGCGTGTCTTTATGTGGCTGAGCAGACATCTCTTGCTCTCCAGTAATCCCCTGCTTTACTCAGATTATGAGCTTCTTTTCCCATCTTGCTTTGTTGTCAAAATGGAAGCAGTTTGGAGTGATCCTCTAAGCTATTGTCGTTTTGGTCACCGCTGGCTATTGTGCGCCTCATGCTTTTTTTCTTTGTCGTCGCCAATTCTTTCTATTCTTAACGTACATTTTTTTTGTGCTAAACTAAACACTGGCTGTCGAGTTCTGTGCCGTTTTGATTAGTGCGCCAGGCAGGATGAACTTCGACATGAGTTGCATCTGACTGAAGCCGCTGCCAAGAAATATCCCTCCCTAAGTGTCAATTAGTGCTTAAGCTAGTGCTTACAAAAACACAAAAGCCAAATTAAAATATATTGTGAGGTAGGATCATTTTTTCTCTTTTCTGCTTAATTATTTTTTGGGATTGTCAGGGAAGAGCCTCCGTCCTCAGTCCAGATTTTAGGTCTGCTTGCGGGAAGCTCTGAGTCAAAATAACATTCCCATTGTGTGATACACTGGGAATGTTATGTAAGCTTATTATGTTGTGGTGCAGATAGGGCTAGCTGGACAGGATCAATCCAGCCACGCTATCTATTAACAGTGTCACTGACCTCATCAAGCTCGGACAATGCCACCAGATTGCTATCTGAACGGAATTCACCGTGCTTATCATTGTGAGCAAACAAGTGCCGGTCAAAAAAATAAATCGCTGGGGGTTTGAACTACAAATGGAAATACATGTACTATTTCTTACGGCTGATAAAAGGCATTTAATACAGTCTCCCTCGCTTTCTCTGCTCGCTCTGCTGTGTGCTGCAGTAATCCGGTGCAATATGGTCCAACATCTGCCTCTACATATGATGGCTGACCTCCTCCATTGACCCACTTTATACCTCTTCAGTACTGCTGCTCACAGCTAGTACCTTTCTACTCCTCCTTTTCTCATCTCTCCATTTTCAACAGAGCATTAGTCATTGTCCCTGCTTTTCAAGACAATCCTTCAGCCTACATATGTGTGGTTTTGGTGGGTTACGCAGGTTAATTTAGCTGTTAATAGAATATTAGGCCAGTGTGAACTGTAGACGCAGTTGTGAAAAGTGGTTTGTGTGGCCTGGTTTTAAAGACCGCTGCAGTGACTAATGGCAGACACCTTGAAGATAGTGACCCCTGGCACAATGACTCCCTCTCACTCTGACACACACACACACTTAAAGGTCTTGTTTAATGCCCACTGTGTAGGTGAACAGTCTCACACAGGTGTGTTAAAACAATGTAATAAAATTTAAGTTGAATGACTGCACTACAAATTATAATCAAGCATTGGTCTAGCTCAAACGTTATGATGAGTTTGATTCCCAGGAAATGCAAACTTCTAGAATCTTAAACACTATGTCTGCCAAATGCATAAACGCAAATATAAATATTATTGTAGCGTTTCTGGTCTTGCAAGCCATATTCATACCCATACTGAAAGTGTGAGCTCATTAGGCTTAAGTGCATGAATCACTGAACTACGGCTCGTGAAGTGACCAAAGCAAATATTTTGGGCCTCTCATCGTGTTGGGGGGTCTAAAGATGAGATGCGCAGACGCGCCGATTGTCCCAGAGGAAATCCAACGCGCTTCAGTCTGAGACATCTGTATTTAGGTTAGCCTTGGTAAATCATTTTCTTTGTGACAAAGCCGTAATCTCTCTCTCTCTCTCTCTCTGAGTGTGTGTGTGTGTGTGTTGCAAGGGAGATTTGAAGCTGGAATGAGAGAACAGTGGCATTGGATGCTGTTGTTTCTTTTTTTTTTCCCAGTTGTTTTTCTGGCGAAATCCAATTGCGCCTGACAAAGCTGTTCAATCTGGGATTTTTTGAATCTTAACACGAAGGAACATATGGAGACAAGCTCTGAAGCAGATAAAATCAGACGGGACAAGATCCTCGCAGTAAGCCAGTCATACGGAGCACAGCGGGGTGAGTGCACAGACAGTGAGGGTTTAAAAAAAACTAAAAAAATATCCTGTTTTATTACCTGTTATCCAGAGGGCACCTGGGAATACCACCTGTTTCAGTGCGAGCACGTATGTGTGAGAGCCATTTATAACTCTTCAATATGCTTAATCTGTGATACAGATGTGCAGGTGTGCATGTATCTTTGCATGTGTAAAGCCCTGTTAAAATTCACTCTAATGTGCATCTATTTTTGCTAATAGTGACGGGTTGGTTATCACCTAGGTTAGTGCATCTCAAACAACCAGGCTCTTAACCTGGTGACAACGGGTTCAAGGAAGCCTGTCCAGAGTGAGTCGGAATACAATCTTCTTACACAACAGTGTTGTAGCAGATGTGCACCTATATCCCCCCCTCATCTGTAAGATTTATGCTCTTCACCTCTCTCTTCTCCTCCTGTCATAGCCCAAACTAGGGAGGAAGAGGAAAAAGACAGACATGGAGATGCATGTTTACTGCGTTTTCCATTTCAGAGCAGCACAGTGAGGCTGCATTAGGGTTTGACTCTATTCAGACAGCCCATAATATCTTTTTGTGTTTGCTCTCTGTTCAGTGTCCCTCTGTGCTCTGTCCCCCTTAAAAACAGTTTCTATGGTACCCTTCGCTCCACAGTGAACAATATCAGCACCCCAGAGCCAGCAGTGCGGCATTCTCTCTCTGGCCTCTGGCCCCTCACAAAGGCCCATTTCTATGGCAACTTGCAGTTGGCATGAGGAAAAGAGTTGAGGAGAACAGTGGGTATTGTTGTTCTCTATCGGGATCACAAAACAAAAAAAGGGGAAAAAACCGAGGGGAGAAAAAGAGATTTTGTTTGAAAGGTTGGGAAAAAAATGCACAGAGTCGCCACAGCAAAAGGACGGACACACACACAGAAACACGCAGAAACCAACAAAACCACAAGATGGACGTTACCTGCAGTTGAAGAGGGCCGAGGCCAGGGGTCGCCGCAGCAGCCGCTGCCATAGTCGTAGGGATTAGCTGTAAAGGGTAAGGGTCACCTGAGGAAGAGAGAATTATAGGCACGTCAGAATCTTGAGATTTTTTTTTTTACACATCACCCATCCTTTTTATCTCCCTACACTTCTGCCCAGGCCCTGGGCCCCATCCCCCTCTCCTCTCCTTCGATGGAGCGACAGATTCACTGCTTTCTCTTTCTCTGTCGGTAAAGACCTCCATTGTGAAGTCCCCCCCTCCATTCTAATGAAAGGCTGATTGTGTGGCTGCAGCTCTAATACCCCGAGCACAATAGCAGTTGAAGGCTACGGCATGATAAGGAGAGGACGGTAATTAACGAGGTAACGTCAGCGCCCCATCTCCTCGGGCCCTGCACAAGAGCCTCTGCTTTGGAGAGATGAATCAGAACATGAGGAGTGAATAGCGGGAGTTATTAGCGTCCACCTGCAGATATGGGCTTTATAATTACACGACCGAGAGGTAAAGGTCAGTCCAGTTCGGCTAGAGGAGGCAGGAGGGGTTATCAGCATCATGCTGAAAAGGCCTGTGACATGAGAAACCACAAGTGTGCCCTCAGTGTTCTGTAATCTATAAAAATATTGTCTTATATTAAAAACAAACACTCAAGTTCTGCCCACATTTAAAAAAAGACGCAAAAATAATGCACTAAGTAACGTAATTAGTTACGTTTTTAGGGAGTAACGCAATATTGCAATGCATTATTTTTTGTAGTATTAAATTAATACACTTAATTACAGCATCTCTGCTTGATTCTAACAAAAATGTAACTTTTAAAGTGCATGTTAATTGGGGAGCAAGGCATAAAGCTTCAGTTTTGGATGCTCCAGAGTATCTGTACAAGGGGGTTTAGAGAGGAAGTCAGAGCTTGTCTCAGTAAGCAATAAACCAGACGCTCCTATCAGTGGGTCCAAAACTTTTTTCCCATACACTCCTTCCCTGCCCCCCTAAAATACTCATCCGCTAGGTTAGAGATTGCCCTGGACCCGGTTCAAGGATGTATTCTGGGGAGATGTGTGTGTTTTGTCTTTTTTTCTCGTCTTTCTCTCAGTCCCTAAACAAACACAAATATTCCAGCTATTTTATGTCTCTCCCGGGTACAGCTGTAACAAAAGAGCAAAACTAAGGAAAGCAAACATGTTGCTGTTGGCGAGGAGGCAGTATCTTCAGACCGACTGGAAGAGCTCCGTGGCCTGGCTCCGGGGAGCAATGGGTGGGAACCAGTGTCCCCTTAGTCCAGACCCTGCGACCGGAGGGATTTCTTCCCCCTTTTTTCTGTTCTGGTTTTAAGGGGTTCAAACGTCGGCTTCCTCCCTCGTGAGGAGGCAGTGTAATGGTAACTAAATGACATGCGTAATTGAAATTTTGGGCAGGGTTTGATGGTGCTGCTGGCTGTAATTGAAATAGAGAGTGTATGGTTGGGAGAGAGAGGGGGCCTTCGGGAGGAGGGAAAGGGAGGGGGGACTTGTTTGGGAAACTGTGAAGCGCAGTGGGCGGAGCTGGAGATGCGGACCGGTCCGTCTCACAAGGGAGATGTACGTTTATGAGTGTGTATGAGTGTGCAATATATGCGTTGTGTGTGTGCACGCGTACAGTTGGAGAGGAGTCGGAGGCGTGTGCGAGGCGTATTGGAAGCGTGTTCTGGCGGCCGCCCGTGTTAATATGAAGAAACCTGGGGCAGGTCACTCTACCCCCCCGTGAGAGTGCGAGCGTTCTGCTGCTGCGCTGCTGGCACTTGCCGCCTCGTTTCTCGCGGTAAACAACACATTGCTTCACAGTTGGACTGCTACGGCCAAAAACACAAACCCCAGAGGAAGTTTTCTTTTTTTTCCTGTTCCTACTTTTGAACAAGAAATACAGAGACACAAAAGCAAGTGAGTTTGTCTAGTCTGAGAGTCTGTCATGTGCGGGAGATGACGGGCATCAGTGGTGTTGGCTGATCTTAATAACACACCAGACAGGAGGGAGATGCTGCCCAACATTGGGTTAAAGACTCCGCTTTCAGCAATCTGGTTTGAAATCTCTTGTGTGAACAATAAACTGGACTGAAGTCTTTCATTTTACAACCCATCACTGAAATGCTGCTTTAATACTCACTACAGCCTGGTTTGTAGTTGAACCCGGGAGGAAGTAGAAATCCTTGTTGTGCTGCAGCGGCCGCCAGCGTTCTCTGATCTGGAGGGAACACTGGTATCATCAGTGGAGGCAACTGACCCTGGACCTGCTGAAGAGAAACAGTGAAAAAAACAATTAAGATGTTTGTCACAAACAAAGAGTCTAGCCAAAACAGATCAGAAATCCTTTGATCACTGACCAGCTAATACCCTACTTGACATGTCACTTTACTTAAATGTTTTATAAACGCAAAACGACTTGTAGTTGGCTGATTTACATGTCAGTTAGACTTCCTGTCTAAATAGATGTTTTCGGGCTAGAATCATTTGCAATGCGGACAACACTTTGTCTGGCCAGTTTACTCCCAGGGAGAGCTTAAACACCGTGCTTGTCCAGGAACTGTCACCTGAGTGACACACAAGTGAAGTGTGGACGTGTTGGCTCTTGGGACGATTGGTCCCCTTGATTATTGTCATGTGAAGAAGCTTCTTCACGCTCGGGCAACAGCTGGCCTCCATTTCTGCAGAAGACCATGCTCGGCAACTCGCCACACCACTTCACAAGGTTTCCAGGATTAAAAAGGGAGGAAGAAGGGGAAAAAAAACACAAGCCAGAGACTTTGGCAAAGGAAGAGTCTTGAGACACACAGGCCCCAAAAAAGAAGAGGACAGATGGTTCCACTGACGAGAAAAGCACAAAAGCTCCAAAAGTGACAATACTGTACATATGAAAGTGACATGCTCAGAGAGCAGAGGAGGTGCTTTATCACAGCAGTCACGAGTTAAGATGAACAGAGGCTGAGGGTTTTTGAATTCCTACCACAGTGCAATCATTCCTCCATTTTGGTTAACCACAAATGGCAGACCTCCTGTTCCCAGATCAGGATGTATGCAGTGGCATTTCATTGTTGAATTTTGACAGGCATATTGTTGCATTGCGTCTCTTACTTGCAGTCCTAATTGGACATATGCTCCTCTGGTTCTGCCTGTGCCTCCTCACCGCGAGCTGCAGCTCTGTGGCCACAGTAGTGTGTGCTAGCCAATGCGCACGTGTGCGTTTGTGTTCTCTGGTGGTTTCGAGCTAGGAGTGTTTTGTGGCAAATTACAAGCACACGCTCTTCTCTTAAACGCATATACATGTAAGCAAGTGTGTGTGTGGGTGCATATGGAATTAGAGGCTCGTGGATCTCCTCAAAGCGTTCGAACACACCGTCATGCTGTTTTCTATTCAATCAATGTAGCAAATAGCATTACCCACGCAGAGTAGGTGAGGCTGATATTGACATTTTCAGGCCAGTTTATGCAGTTTGACGCATTCAGTTGACATACATCATGAATCAGAGAACAATAGGACTAAACTTTATAGTTGCTTCCAAAGGAGATTTAAATTGAAGGCCTTGAATGATCAAAGTCACCTGCAAAGAATCACTCACTTTGGCTGGGACCAGGAACGGATGATGTGTTTAAAAGTAGAGGGCTCAAACAAGACTTGGGATTGGATGGGTTGCTGTTAAACTAGTAATAGTTTAGGGGAACACTCAGTGGCATCTAAACACTAAAAGAAGGTCTCCTTTCTTGTCTAACGTACATGAAAACTGTGGAATATTCCAGAATGCTTACAACAAAAGTGTCAACTCCAGCTGCAAGCTCTGTAAAGCTCTATTAATCAGCCAACAGCTGGCTGTGGAATTCCATATTGGCTCCTTGAACTGTCTGGTCGGAAGAATGGCTTACTTGTAAAGCTTTTAATTTATTAATTTATTTATTTATTTGAAAATAGAGGAATTGGTTTTGTTAATTGGGTTTTACAACTGATCCATTTCAAATGAGACAAAAACGCCCTTTGTAGACTGGTCCTATAAAATAGCCTCTATGATTGAAAAAATAAGTAAATAAAACATACATAACTGTTTGTATGTACATAAAAGACACAAAAAGATAGAACCTTAAACCCCGCCTACTCAGCCTTAAGAAAAATTGATGGCAAAAAAGAAATGGTAAAAACGCATCAAGGATAAGAAGAGAGTGGCAACTTTGCGACTTTCATAGTTGATATGAAAAAGAGAGAGAGTAAGAGAGCTGAAAAAAAATGCTGAAAGAAACAAACGGAAAGGGAAAAAGTGAAAAGTTGGCACCAAACTGAGTCAGAGCCTCTCGCCAGGCGGCACAGCTTGAACCTAAAGCTTTTTGAACATAATGAAGATGTGCAGATAATTAACATATGCAGTGTGAACAGGTTTGCTGGCACGGAGGAGAGAAAAACTCTAAGGTAGAGCTATTATAAGGGAGTAATTTGCTCTAAGAAGTAAATGAGTGAAACAATAGCTGCCAGCATTGACAATATGGCTTACATCTGAGAATGTGCGCAAGAACGGTGGTTAAGAACGAGTCCCACCGCTAAAATCTGTTTCCAGCCATATGCTCCGGCAATTAAAGGCAGGCCTCAGTGACCTCGCGCTGAAGAGGGGACACATAGCCATATAACTAATAATTAATTTGCGCCTGGATAGCAGCGTTAGCATACACGCACTGTACTTGCAGACTGGCACTTAATATTAGCCCCGTGGACGTGAGCATAGGCCATTAACTTTTACAGAGTGCCTGCGATGACTGCCAGTCTGGTGCAGGCGTCAGTACAAAAAAGGACCGTCCCTGGTGGATACAATCACAATTGCGCACATGCTCAAACAAACATGTGCGGATAGACTGCTTTTGCATATATAGAAATACTTCCTGAGTCTCTTTATTAAATGTCTCGGCTTATTATACACCTGGTTAAACACTGAAGGCTGAATAAGGAAGCTGTCACCGTTGTCTTGTATTCATGAGAGTGTTACATCATGACAACTGTGGGATGTCACTTTAGGGTGTGTTATCAGAGCCCATCGCTACTTCTTTCCGAAGCTTTGGATCTGTAAGTATTTTTCCCATTCATTCCCATTTTCAAGTCCATCAGGATTTTAATTTTAAGTTTCATCTTATTGTTGGATTGAAAGCATTGTTTACCTCACTTATGGATTATGTGTGGTGTAATTATAGACCGGAAAATAAAAACGATATATGTATTTTTTTATACTCAGCTCTTACAGTAGTTTATATATATATATATATAGGCTTTAAAATATCCTTAATTTTTTTTTATAAATAAACAATTGGAATCTGATCAAAGTCTAGACCGATAAAGAGTTGCATTGAGATCACATGACCGATGCTTGATCTCTGTTTTCCATGCCTGATCGCGGCTTCCAGACAAATGTGGCATTTTCGAACTCCACCAAAACAACAACCCTGCTCTTTCCAATTGCAAACGCATGTCCATTTTCTCACTCATGCCCTTCGTTCTTTTTTTTCCCCAAGTATGCCTCTCATTTTTTTTCTAGCGAACGGTCCTTTTCCGTGAGCCAAGGGCACCTTTGCCTGATTAGCGGCTAATGAAATTGAGTGGCGAGCCTGTGTCTGCACAGCCAGCCTTTTATTAGGCCCCCATTAGGTGTGAGTGCAGGAGGTGCGTCAGCCGCCCGCTGTAGGTGGGCATAACGCAGCGCCCATCTGCTCCTCTGCCTGTGTGTCCTTCCTCAAATAGCTCCCATTAGCTGCCAACCACCGGGCTGAGAGAAGCCTTCCCCACACACTCAAACACACCAAGACACGCATACACGGGCACACACCAGGCTGTTATATGCTGCTCAGGGCCAGTCGCTTAGGTAACACACAGTTGTTCTGCACTTGGAGAGGAAGTAGAGGTGGAAATGGACACGAATAACACTTTGTGTCTGTTAATTTCCCTCCTTTTGGCTTCCTAGTTGAACATATAGCACTTTGGAGAATTTTCTACGCATGGCTTCTTTTAAGGCTGAATTTCCCTCATCATTCTCTCGCCTTCTCTCTCTCACTCAATGTCTTGTTGATCCTGTGGCCTGAATCTTTACTTACAAATAAGAGTTGAATGAGAATGTTAGACATGTCTCTCTCCCTAGCTGTTTTCTTTCCAGGAAAACGGAACATACCCACAGACACACACAAATCTTTTGGGTCAATCTTTTTAGGGTCAACTTAGAGACGCCACAAATATATAAAATGAACATGCAATTTTGCTATTTTATTTTCTATAAAATACACAGATTTTCCTGAAAATGTGCACACTCAGCTGCTAACATTATTATAGTAAACCAAACTAATAATGCTTATTGTGCAGAAGTGACACACACCTATAGAAACGCTTAAATGCCACCTTAAATGTCTTTAGTAATATAAAGTGAGTGCTTGTATCAATTGGGAACATGTGTTGAGCGACTCCCCCACCGTCATCCGCAGTGCTGCACAAAGCCCAGTTCACACAACCAGTGCGGCCACTTCATGCAGGAAAAACACCAATTACATTCATTTAGGTGTAATGAGACAAATTAAACAATTACACAGCCAATTGGGTTAGCCGCTTCTGTGCACAGGACCTGGCCTAACTCTGATGCGCTAACGCTCCTGTTGTCTTTTTTTCCCTTCAACCTTCTTTTTAACTCTCATTCCGTGGGAAAATAGATTTACATCTCAAGGAGGCACTGACGCTCAGCAAATGAGTCTGATTGAGTTAGGAAACGATCATGCTGTGTTTGACATCTATAAGCTACTGCCGTGGAAGCCCTTTATTAGGTTACTTTTCCCGAAATGTAGGTTGACTCTAATATGTGTTTTATAAGCAGCCACCAGTTTGTCGCCACCGTGTCTGATCACTTAAACTAGTTAGTTAGCAAAAATATGCGACAACAGTGCTTGTGTCTTTAGCCGCGGCTATGTGCCGTCGTGCTAAATGGCTGACGTTCAACGTCAAATTAGCCAGCGTAAAGAGCTCCTCATGGGAGGTCTGGCTACTTGTGTTAACTGCCACATTGACAGCGGAGGAGCCTCACCTCGGCCCCTGTGTTGGGCAGTGGAAATTTTCTAACACCAGTACGACACCCTGCAGAGCCGGCGGAGGTGTGCTGAAAGAAGGCTGCTAATGAGAGAAAAGCGAACAGACAGCGGGAAAGTGTTACAGTACAGCGGCGCTCAGGAGGAGGTTGTACCAGTGGGCAGCTCCTAGCTACAGCGCCCACAGGTCTTTCTCAGCATTACGCCTCTCGTTAAGCATGGAAATGCATTATATGTATCCTGCATTTCATGCATTTGCGCCTCAAGCTTCTCGGCAGGTGTATTCTTTCATCCAGGAGCCTGTGTTCCTGGTAGGATAACTGTCAGGGGTCCTGAGTGGAGACACCGCTTTAATACGAATGAAAGAGTGTGTATGCACATTACCCCCAAGAGCCTAAAGAAGTGGCCGCACACTGAGAGGGATAGAGTTGTTAACTGTGTGTGTATTTCAGCAGAGAAGTAACTCTTCAAGGAGTTTTGAATTTGAAGTTAACATGAAACAGCACTGACAGTCTATTTGACTTATTTAATGTGACCCAGATCTGACCCGTATCTGAGTTATTTGATGAGAAAAAGGGCTGGGCTGCAGACAAAATGTTACCAAAAAGAAAAATGTTTTTGTTCTCAATTACATGAGAATTACTAAAAATACCGTTAAAAATAAGACCAAGAACATTTATTAAAAAGGTAAATAGGCTCACTTTTTATTTCGTGTTGACTTTTAAAGTTTATTTTCCTTCTTTTGGAAGTGGAATCTGACCTGTGACCTCAGTAACTTCTTGTATTAAACTCTAAAAGTTCAGTACTGCTATATTTGTCTCTGACGCAAGTGTTTGCTCACAGTATGTTAGCGGGCCTGTGTGTTAGACACAAGTCAAATGTGTGTTTTTAAGGAGGTGATTTAGGGCTAATATATGATTGGCCCATAACAAGGGTCTCCTCCTCTTGCCCCCCTCCGCCTCCTCTGTGTTGACTGTGAGAAACTATTGTTCCACTGGGCTGAATGGAGAAGTGCTTGTTTGGGAAAAGGTTGCAAAGTCATGGGAAAGAGAAGCTTTGTTTCTGTGAGCGACGAGCGGGGCTAGAGAAACCCAAGCGGACGTGTTTTGAGGACTGACGCGCACACAGCTGCTACTGACACACACACAGACAAGAGCTGATGCGGATTTTGAAATAGACACAGATAAGTCTCACATACACATGTTCGGGCTAAGCTGTGTAGAATGAACATGCACACACAAACAAACACAGCTGCAACACACACACACACACACAGTCAGGCACTAAAACAGAATGGCGGGGGTCCAGCGGACGAGAGTGATCTGTGTGTGCGTGTGTGTGTGTGTGTGTGAATAGTCTCAGTGTGATGTGGCTTCCTGGCCAAAACTGCCGGAGTCCCTCTCAAGGCTAAGTCTCATTTTATCAACCAAATTAGACTCATCTCATCTCCTCTTGCACACAAAGCCTTTATTCGCTTCACACCTGCACACACAAAGCAGGCCAGTGTCTCTCTCTGCCCTATGTATAAGTCAGCTGGGACAAACCCATCAAAAAGTGTCTGTGTTTAGTTTTCTAAAAGCTCCTTTACCAGCCATTAGGGCATTCCCTTCATAGTTTTTTAAAGATTCATTTATATCACAGTTTGCATGATTGCTATGCCTATATACACACCGTTTTAAACCTTATTGAGCTGCCTGTCTATTAGACAACTATTTTTTTAGGCAGCATATTAACTGAAATGAAACCTCATAAGTGATTTAAAATGTGATTTGCTCTTCGTAGGCAGCTGTATTGTGGACCACACAAAGAGCGAGTAGCTGACATCCCATACTTTTGGGAAGTTAAATTCAAGTGTTTTGCCCCGCATATGCTATACTCCGTGTAAAGCTATTTTTAAAAAGTTAACCAATTATAGAATTATAATAAAGGTAGCCATGACCCCATATATTTTGAATATAATTCACTGTTATAATAATGCAAGTTTCTTTAATGAAAGTAAGTAATGAAAGTCTTAAATCTGTGAGTTATCTTGAATAATGTTTTTCAGCTGTCAGGATACATCACGGATTGCCTTAAAATAACAAGGTATAGTATTCTATCATAATGTTGCTTTGTTTTTGTGTCTAAGGACTATGAGCATGGACTCTGGATCCCAGCGCTGATGCTCGTTAATGATTGGTTGTGGAGGGGGGGGGGTTGATTGCTGATTGGTGGACAACGTTTGATTGTCATGAAACCCCACAGTCACGGTGACAAGTCACTCACATTGTGACATCTCACAAACATACCTCTTCAAAAGCATAAACATAAAACATGTATACAAGTCTTCAAGTGGACATGCACTTCTATAAGAAGACTCACCTGGATCTGTTGCTGCAGGAGGTTGATTTTGTGTTGTTGCTGCAGAAGTTGCTGCTGTTGTCGTGCAATCTGTGGACAGAACATGTCAAACTGTCAGATGTGTCAAAATGTTTTTCAACAAGAGAGGACATTATTTGTGCAGATAGGGGTCACATGTTTGAATGGTGTTTGAAGCTCTTGGGTGTGCTTTTGTATTTCATACATATTTACCAAGGAGTGGCACCCGGTCCTGGAGAGTTGTGTGTGTGTGTGTTTGTGTACAGAGGTGTGTTAGTATATGTGTTAATACTGATCTGTTTTCTTTTGTAAAACTGAGCTCCCCAGAAGCAACTATACACACAACAAAGCTAAAGCACACTCTTCTGTATGCATACACCTTTAGACTCCTGCCTGCATGCTGGAGGGGAACTGAATTTTACACACACACTTGTAGGGGGATGGAGAGAACAGAAGGTTTCTTTGTGAATGTGGTTCAAAGAGGAGAACGTTAGTATGTTACACACCCATAACTCTCCTTCACACACACACACTCACTTACTGATAGTACTGTTCTGTGTTCACTATTTAAATATTCATCACAGAAACACTGGGTCCTAATCAGACATGATAGGGAGGAATGGGTCACAACAGTTGATTAATTTACTGGTCTTCTTACAGCAAACTATAAACTAGTTTATTGTTTGCTAATTTGGATCTGTGTGGTGCGTTGATATTAACATGATGACAGCGTCTGCAAAGTTTTGTATTTAAACTGATCCCCTTTTAAAATAACAGCAGCACAACATTTAAAAAGACCCATTTATAAACACAAAAAATTAATTGTAAATTCCCCCTTTAGAGAAACGAGTTCTATTAGGGTTGAAAGAACCTGCAACAAGTCTAATATACAAGGCTTCCTTAAGCAATTGAGAACAGTCAATTTTGAAAATGTCTTCTACCTAAGCTTTAAAATCAGATTGATTATTTTCTGTCCTTTCTAACAGTAAAATGCTCTTCAAAGTGACTAAATTACAGCCTATCAGAAATTGTATTAATACACAGCTAAGTGTCTGAGATTTGGTGTGTAACACCACGCGTGTCGCATTGTCCTTGGTTTAAGTACATATACATGTACATAATATTTAATATCTAGATTTGTGTAAATTTCAACATTATATTAGCCTATCCTGCCCTCCAGATATTGTTATTGGTGTCAGCCATTGAAAAAAAAAATCGCTTGTTAGGATCAGATGTGAAATATTTAAAGAAAATGAAACGCGTGACACAAACACGGTGAATAAGTGCTAACCTGGTCCTGTTGCTGTTTGGCTAACTCCATTTGCTGGCGCTGTTTTTCGATCTGCGAAGCGGCCAGTTTCTTCTGCTCCTCATGGGCGGCCAGTAGCTGCTCTCTGAGACTGCTGAGCTGCGTGATCATCCCCATCAGCTGGCGCTCTTTCTCCGCCAGGCTGTCCGGGGTGCCTGCAGGGGTTAAAGGGCACAGGCCAAGGGTCAAAGAACTAGTCGAGGAAGCCTTGTACCCAGATGTGCTCCTCCTGAGACGTGCCATCGCCCTGGTGTTTACCTTGCCATCGCTACACATTTAGCATGAGCTGACCTCTAACCTGGGCTAAAGCTGAGAGCGCTCTGACATACGAGCAGCCCCAGAGCAGACGGCAGGAGGGGAAGACTAAATCACTCGACAGGATGTCGTTGCACTGCGGTATTACCCCAGACTACCACCAATCAAACAATGTGTGTGTTTGTGTGTGCTAAACCCCTAAAGCGTTCAAATGTCCAAATGAGCACATGTCTGTTAATGATTTCATGCGTGTGCAGTTGTGCGTCTGAGGTCATATATCTGTGTTAAAACACACACACACAGACACACGTCTGCGTGGCCCCACAATCCCCCATTGTTCTCGGTCTCTACCTTCTGAGGGGCCACATTCCTCACCAGGGAAAAACAGATGATGAAGAAAGCTAGAGAAAGAAGAGAGTCATAACAGCTGACCTGACCCTTTGCCCTGGCAGGAAGGTGAGAGTAGGCTCCATTTGTAACCCTTCACAAACACACACACACACACACACACAGACTCAACAATGCACAATAAAGGCAACTGTCACAGACAGCCAGTTGAAAAAATAAACCTACAGCTCCCAGACTGAGCTTTCACAAGAGGGTGTGTATCTGAGCCGGCCCGGGACAAGGGAGGGCCTTGTGTGAAAAGTGACGAGTTTTGCAGAGTAAAGAGGGATCAAAGCAATCTTTCTTTTTCACTTTCTTTCCAAAACCCTATCGCTCATACAGGGGCTGGGTTAGAATGTTTTTTAAACATTTAAATTAAAGTATTTAAAATATTCAGATGTTAAATATTTAGGTAAAAATTATAAACTTAAATGAATAGTTCACCTAAAAATGAATCATCATTTGCTCACCATTAAGTACTTCCAAACCTGTATGAATTTCTTTGTTCTGGTGAACACAAAGGAACATATTTTAAAGAAAGTGTGTAACCAGGCTGTTTTGGGTCACAATTGACCTCCATAGTATTTCTTTTCCTTACTATGGAAGTCAATAGTGACTGAAACAGCCAGGTTACACACTTTTTTCCTTTAAAGAAATTCATACAGCTTTGGAACTACTTAAGCATGAGTAAATGAAGACCGATTTCTTTAACTTATATATTAGTATCAATTATGCAAATAATAATGCATTGTTTGACACTGTTTTCCAACAGAAAAATGTGTAAATAATAAATCATTTCCAGTTATTGTTGCAGATAAAATCCTAATAAATGTATGTATTATTTTAAATGTAACCTTTAACAACTAATACATATGTATATAGACGTTTTCAGACAATAAAAATAAGATAAATTATTTCTTGTTCCTTATTTTGGGCCAGGAGAAAAAAAAAGTTGTTGTGCCTGGTTAGATAACATTACATAGAAATATGTCTATATCTGTGTCTGTAAAAAAAACCCTGCACTATGTTCTGCTGTTTTTGACCAAATCCCCATTGAAAGCATCTGATCATTGCTGGTGCACATACCCATAAACCACCATTATTACACAGGGTTTACCAACTAGTTATTCAGACTCCCTACCAACTAGTTTATTCCAGAAGCATTTGTAGCTTTGTCCATCCCTAGCGCAGTCAGTAAGATTCACTCATTAAAATGTGAATACACCTTTGACACAATATACTCTAGATGCCCTGAGTCTAGAGTTGACAGAAGGTGTTGATACACACACATAGGAAAACACACCAGCCTCATCAATCACAACCGAAGGCTTTTTACTTCGCCTACTGAAAGTTCAGCTTTGGATCAATAAGTGGTTTCCTCTCTCTCTAAACATCCTAAGGCTGCCTTTACTGCCTTGCCTCATGTCACAAACCACAGTAATTAACCAATTTGTAACAATGTAATACCTGTCAAGCAGCTCTCACTGCTAATTAATGACTGGGCTTAAAAGATAAATCCCTAAAGCAGCACAGTGCTGTGTTACATGAGGAAAAGAAGCAAAGAAAGAGCTTAGCCCGAGGCTCTTATTGTCCATTACCACTTTTCTTTCCATCTTTTCTTCTCCCATTCTGTCTCTTTTGCTCTGTAATCATCTACTGTGTGGTTAACACAGGCAGTTCTTTACTGTACAATATATTAAGTCGACTTCATACAAAGTAGAATGTATCTGTGCATTAAATGCATAGATCTAGTTCTGAACACGGGTCAATACGTGCTTCAGTTGTGCAAAAATACTTGATATATTTCTGTATCACCATGTCACTATGCACATAATAGTTCCATATTGACATGTATGGTGTATCATAGACAAAATTTTAATGGCTAAATTTTAAATGGCTCCAAATTGTTCTTCTATGGCTATCACTGTGTCCTTTATTTAATTTCATGGAAAATACCTGCTTGTGGCAAAATAGCCTGTAATGAATTTGCTAGGAGCAATTTAAGCAGTTTTGCTAACTTTCCACCATTTCGACAGAACACCCTCTCGCCAAAAACCCATTCCCACAGACACCTCAGCAAAGCCAAATATCAACATACAGTACAAAATGATTCAGTGTTTCTAATTAGTTAAAAATGTCAGCCATCCCTCTTCTTGTTTGCAATCAGTACATTTTATGTGTACTATTAAATGCTTTCAGCACCTTATTTAAAACGACCTACTATGTTTGTATATATTTGTGTGTCCTTTTCTGATCTTAAAGGGTATTCACACACAGAGAGTGGACAGTGGCGAGGGCCCTTTCCAACCGCTAGTCATCGGTGGTCGTGGCGGGGATGCTCTCCTACTGAAATGTCAACACAGTAGGGTTACTGCACCAACGGCTTGATCAATGGCACTCCCTTTTCTGCTCCAGGAGCGAGAACAAGCTTCGTTTGATTAAATATTTCTGAGTCGCTTAATGAAGTACAGTTACTCCCGAGTTAGCCTCGCGAACACGCCGCTAGTGCGAGGAAGGTGTATGGAGGCTTGTTAAAGTGACAGTGGAGTGTGTTCTCGCTACGGCTGAGTGACCTAACAGGATGTATCATTAACCGTGCTAACATGAGCGAGGCTGTTGCTTAGCAAGTCATACCGGCAGATCATTAACCGGGGCCGGCGAAGAGGCTAGCGCTAGGTGGATTAGCATACCTGAGCTTTCAGTACGCTTGAAGATATCTAAGGTGACATCTGATACGTACAACTATAACTGATTATTCCAATCTAGAACCGCAAAACCAGCTATTCTGACACAACTGCCAATGGAAACGGCGAATACTTTGGTTTCGCACCACTAAAAAAAACACACAACAGGTAAATCAACCATCCAACGCAACCCGCATACACTCTGAGGTCACATGAAGACACAAAGTCTTTTGTTTTACCTTTGATCTCTCCAAAGTTGCCAGAACCCATGGCCAATAGCTTGTCCTTCCAGTCCTTAGACAACAGCCTTTCAATACTGGGGGCCTCTGGAGGGGAGACAGACAGAGAGAGAGAGAGAGAGAGAGAGAGAAAGAGAGAGAATTACCACAGGCAGGCAACATCACAATATAGCTCATTTAAAGTCCATTTGCTGTAATAAAGGCCCGTCTCTCTAATGGCACCAACAGTAGGGCAGGAGGAAGAGAGGATGGGGAGAGAGAGAAGGAGAGAGAAAGACAGAGAGAGAGAGAGAGTTGAGCAGCTTCCTCACCTGCTGTTAGCCAATCATTAGCCCTATGCTCCAGCTAACACAAAGAGGCTCTTAATGCACCGGGTACAATGGACACATTATCGAGGCTGTGCGCTTTGTTTTTCTAATACACCCCGCGGACCCGCTAACCCCTCCACCCCACACGCTAATTACTAACCTGCCAAGGACGGACGTCTCAAACAAGAGAGAGAGAGGAAAATTACAACAACTCTCAACACCCCCTCTGTATACCTCTCTAACACACACACGTACCAGCATCACCATCACAACAATTAACTGCAATATGAAACAAAATGAGAGAAAGACGGAGACACAAAGAAAGGAAGAGAAACACAAGGTGTGTATTTGTGGTAAATGACAGCAGTCTGTATTTTAGCAGGTTGAGAGATGACACACACAACTTTAAATACAGTTGTGATTTCCTTTTCCTTTATGCTTCATTTTTATCCTGTTTGTCATTCAACATCCTGTTGCTCAAATAGTAAAGCATTGGTAAGGTCATGGGTTAAATGACTGATTGTGTTTGAAAAATAACCATAACACTTATTTTAATCACGAAAACCTTTGGAATATTAAACGTCTACAAAGGCAAAAAAAAATGGCTGTCAAATGATTAATCACTAATTTTTGTTTACATATTATATATGTGTGCTGTGTATATTTATAATGTATATATGAATAAACACCAATGCATATATATATTTCTGAAAAACAAGTTATTTCATATTTTGTATTTATTTATCATATAAATTATATATAAATATTTTAATATGTGCTGTATGTGTGTAATTATACATGCATAATAAATACAACAGAACACACGCATCTATTATGCAAAAACAAACATATTTTGTATGTGATTGTTTGACAAACTACTTTATATTTAATTACAGCTTTATTTAAATTTGAATGAATTTATTTGTATTATTCTTCAGCTTAAATAGTAAAGCATGACACTTGCAACAGCAATGTCATGGGTTCAGTTCTACATATCATAATATGCCAAAACCAAGCTTAAATTATCTTTCGCTCATTTATCTTGTATCCAGGCTTAATTAAAATTTTAATCACTAAACACTTCCAAATATAAAAATTCACATTTTCAAAAGCAACTACACACACACACACATACAAAATCTAATTTCAGTTATGATTTCCTTTTACTTTTACTTTCCATTTCCTGTCTTCATTCTTTCTTTCTTTTTTTCATCCTGTACCTCAAATAGTAAAGCGTGATGCTTGCAACTGAAGGTCAAAAGGTTTGACACTATATGATTTTTATAATAAATCGTGTCTTTAAAAATATCTCATTCAAATCTTAATTGCTAAAGTCTTCAGAGTATAAAAACGCAAACACACACACACACACACACACACACTTAAACGCTTCTCCACCAAAGTAAAAACACCAGGTGGCACCATTACCAATTCAGCTGGAGTTAAAACACTGAGCACTAACCTGTGTCTTTGCGACTGATAGACTGTACAGGCCCCAGGTGGGCGGCACACACTTACACTCAAAGACTTGCCAAACACAAGAAGACTTGCCAAATATTTAATGTCTCATTAGTGGTAAAACTTCCTCAGTGGCATGTCTGCAATTTAAAGTTTATCGCATTCTTGTCTCTGGAGTGTTTCTGAATATCCTCTGCGTTCCTGGTCTCGCCTCTGGACTTCAAAGTTTGACCGTTTCAGGCCTGCAAAAAACACAGCCTTTGGTTTATGGACACACTCCCTCACCGTTCAGCAAATCACCTTCACTTCTGCAGTTTCTACTGACAGCTGTCTCACTGTCACCCCAACAGGTGTTATTAGCCCTCGTCTCTCTCTCTCTCTCGTCTATTCTGGCATCTGTGCGTAACAATGACAGAGGCTTTTAAGCCCGAGAGCTTTGACAAGCGAAAGGTTTCAACAAATGGCCACTCCGTCTATCCCCCCTGCCTGCTCTCTCTCTCTCTCTCTCTTTCTGTCTGAGTATGTCACTTTCTCCCTCTCTCACCACAGCACTGTAATAGTTATTATTTTTATTTATTAACATGGCCGCTATTGTCCCTGCCGACAGCTCCTTCACTTTAACTATTAATAAAAATAGAAAGCCCTCTTTTATGTGACAGCCCGCAGCGGGGATCTGCACAATCGTTTACTGCAAAATGGACGGAGAAGGAAGCAGATATGCTGATGTATCTGTCTTTCATGCCAGATCCTCTGTCTTGATCTCGTTCTTCATACTCTCTTATGGTTTAGGAAGAAAGGGACTGTTGCGGTGCCCTTTGATAGAAGCACTTCTCACTTCAGCCTGTGATGTTGCTTTTAGTTTTGTCATTATAAAATATGATGCTTCAACATATGCTGGAATTCAAAAAACAGCTACAATCAACTCTTACCTGCTACTTTATATCATGCAAGTATCCTGATAATAAAGACTTGTATTTCAATGCATTGTACTGAAAATCACAAATAAGATCTCATTTGGTTTTTACACATAGCAATGAAATTGAATGCATTTAGGCTCTTAAAGATAAAAGATAAACATATTAACTGCAGATTTAAATCTAATATTTGCTATGTGAATAGGTTAACGGCTTTAAAAATGTATGCATAACAGAGACAGAGAGTGAGAGAGGGCAGAAACTTTGGGACTGCTTCCATTAGTATATTCCCAATACGACAGCACAGCTTGTATGCATTAGTGTAAAGGGGTCTTGTTTGTGGCAGCTGGGTGGAACCCTACGTATGCGCCCTTACGAGGTGGGGAGCACATTTTTGGTGGGACCAGCATTGCCTGAGGGGTACAACGGAAAGAGAACAGTGTGACTCTTGGAAAAACACACAGCAAGGGTGTGTATGAGAGAAGGAGCGAGGGTGCCAAGATGTATTTCAAATAGACATAACATGATTGAAAGAGAATGTTTAATGCATGAAATCAGAAATAGTGAAAAAACAGCGAGCAAATTATAGGCGGTTGGAAAAATTCTTATAAAATAATATTAATAGCGTTAATAAAATATTTGTAATTTTAATAAGAAAGGAGTGATTCGAATTTAAAATAAAACTATGTTTTTTGTGGAAACCCTTCGACCAGGCAGCCATCCTGATCCATCCCTAGTCATATGTCTCTGGTTGCGTCTAGAACAGGATGTTCGGCAGACGTATCTGACAAACAAGCGCGTCAGTAGCACACACTCATCTGTAAACTGAAAATGAGATCACAAACTCAGCAACCACCACACCAGCCATGCCAGCATGGGAGAGGAGAAGTTAATCTGACAATAATAGGTGAATTATGAGGCATTATTAAAGTTCATTGGCTCCAGAGGACTCCAGCAGCTGGGCAGAGCCGTAGCCAAGATGTCCGGCCACCTGGCCCAAAAGCGTGGAAGAACCGCTCAAGATGTGCCACCACCGAGCGCACTTTCCTTCTTCACACACCACAATCCAACTTAGGGCGGCCCGGGCTCCGTACTTCACAAACAATTTCATCACTCACTCTCTGTGCCTCGCCATTGCAATGCTATTTTTTGCCCAAAACGCTCTGACTCAGCCCGGCCAACTCCATTTTTCCAATTATCTCATATTTGCAAAGCCAATGAGATGTTTTGTTCGGAAAAGAAAGAGGGGGCGGGGGGGTTGGTTTTGGAGGAGTGGAGAAAAGCGGGGAGACGAAGGGGGAATGAGACAAGGAGAGCCAGGCCCACGGTGGACAACAAAAGGGCCAGTGTCCCAGCGCCAGCTTCACGCGGGTGGGGAGGGCTCACAGGAAAGGCCCTGGCTCGGGCCTGGCCCAGCACGCAGCACCAGAACAGGCTCCACATTGACTGCTCTTGGCAGAAAGCAACACGCTGCAGCAGCTCCCAGCCGCCACAGAGGTCAGGATTGAATAACCAATTATACAAGCACCCAGCTAGTTTATCTAAGGTTGGACAGAAAGGATCGTCACACACATTGAGCTCAGCGCCGTATATATATGTTCAACGAGAGACACGCACACACGGGAGTCCAGCTGCGCTTAGATCTTTCTGAGGAGTGGATACAAACACCCACAGATGGATTTCAGTCAAGAAACTAGTAATTAATTACTGCCTTTGTGGCTAAAACACTGTAATCAATCAATGCGGTGCAGATCAGTACTCATTTAGGGCGCTTAAAAAAAAAAAAGTTCATGAGATTTTAAAAAGCGAATGGCAGAAGTTCGATTCAGAAGCAAACATGCTCTGCAAACTCTGCTCCTGAATTCCCCTGTCAAATGAAAAGATGATTATAATCACCCTTGATGATCAATTTATGTACGGCTGTTATTTGCCCAGAGACCATGTTGAAAATTCTTTCTAAAGGACGTTCAAACATCGGCGGTCGCTCGTGTTTTCTCCCGGAGCGGCAGACACTGCAAGACTGTGAGTTTAGAAATGCACAGAGCAAGAAGAAAAAAAAAAGAAAAGAAAAAAAAAAACATCGGACCAAATCTCTCATCAAAAGCCGCCATTCAAGCTAAAAGTCCCAATTATGTGTGCTGATGGAGGAAAAGGCAATGCTTAGCAACACTCTGTACAAACATTCACACACACACACACACAGAATGTGTTCTTTCTTCTTTTCGTTCAAAAAACGTTCCCGTCTCAGAGAGGTGACACAAGCAATAAGAAAAAAAAGAGAAACTGGAGGGACAGAGCGCGATGGAGTGAGATAAGGTGAGATTTTGTGTAAAGTCGTAACGTGTAAAGCGTGTGGAGTCAGCGGAAAGAGCAAAGCTGATGCTAAAGGTCAGGATGTTAAACACCCTTTACATTCAAAGCAGTCACCAGGGCAACCGGGACAATTTTCTAATACAAAATATAAAAAGAAAAACACCTTGGCTGGTTTGTTCTCCGTCTTTGAGTACAGTAAAAAAAAAAGACATTTTGACATCATGGGTAAACAGAACTATATATAGTTAGTCCTCTTTTGAATTGGTCACAATCAAAACATAAGTCTTTAATCAAATTGTTGTAAATTGTTTGCAAAAGCATTTGTACAGCACACAAAAATAGTTTTATGAACAATTTGTCATTGAATGTTTGTGGAAAGCCTGAGTGTGAACTACATTGACAGTATGTTCCGCAGTATGATACAAACGAAGTCCCACGAGTGCTGCAAAGTGTGCTCTTCAGCTCCAGTCCTCACTTAGATGACGATAAATCAATTTTCCATAAATTAATAGAAAATAATTCCCAACTAAAGTTGCAGGGTGAGATTTACAAATTGAAAAAGTCGTTTATCTCTGACGGAATTGTGCCCTTCACATATCTGCAATCCTTCTCTGACAGATGGTGTTGTGGGTGCTTATGTCCAATTTGATTTGAACCAAAACTCCCGCCAAATTTATTCTGGCACCTCTCACGCGGTGCCAAATTTACACTGCCAGATTGAAATAACTGCGTGGAGGGCATGACATTGTGAAGAAGAATGTGAGCAAAACCATCACGACGTGTGAGAAAGTCTGAGAAAATTAAGACGTTCTCTGAGGACGTCCAAGACTTCAAATCTGGCTGCCGTACATCTGAGTATCAGCCATGATACTGATACGCATACACACACACACGCGCGCAGAGATATATGCCACTTTACATGCATGTACAAATTAATTAACATGCACGCATACATTGATAAAATAAGCTTTTGATATTCCATATGCGGCCAGCTTGGCTATTGTTTGCTTTTAAATCACAGGCTGAATTATTCTGAAAAAGATGACATCTCAAAACAAACTTCAAAGCTAAAAGAAAAGAATTACACATGATATTTGAAGACACTTTGGAACTGTAGACATACTTTAAAAGTATGCTACTTTAAACAGGTAGTCATCTACAAGATCTAGTGTTCAACTTAATAAAGACACAGTAATGCACAATTAAAGGTGTTCTTCCAATATCAGTGCCACATCTGCTAAATTTCCTGTGCTGCGGTGTCAGAAGAAAGGGTTAAGCTGGGCTCAGGGCTCCCCTCTCCTCCAAGCACACACATTTCTCTTGTCAAAGGCATCCTGTTAAAGTAGGCCAGGGCATATTTGTGCTTCCTCCGTGTGCTCTATAATGGAAAATGACACTTTCAATCTGTCTCGTGGCAATAACCCCTCTTCAGCGCGTCTCGCGAGCAGCCCAGTCAGCAGAGAGCTGTCATAGCCCCGGGGCCCTGCCGCCACCCGCTTTCATTACATCACTTTAAAATGACAACAAAAGAATACAACGTGTTCGTCCGAGTCTCTGATGCATTAACTGCGGGACAGCAGAAATGAAAAAAAGACCTTTGGACTGAGGCAACAGGCACACACATACGGTTGCAAACACTTGCTCTTGAAAAGTCGACATCACACAGACTGAAACGTATTGCCACGCACGGTTGGAAATAAACAAATAAGTAACAAAATAAATATATCAAATTTGTCAAAGCGCAGGCCGCGGTGTCTGTTAAAATCACAATTGCTGTATGTCACGTTGAAGTGTACTGTGGCTTTCAGAAAGCAGCTGTCACAGGCCTGTCATACACACAGGCAGACTATGCTGACATGATAATTCTGCTTTGCATTTTTGAGGCAAATAAACACACACAAAGCAGACCCACTCAGAAGTCTCCATTTTAACCTCTTGTCATAACAAACTGCCCCTGGCAGATGAAAACAGTTATTACCCATATTACAATTCACTTCCTCTTGTTTTCACATTGTTTTTCCATTTTTTAATTTGTGAAGTATTCACAAACAGCCTTTATTTCTGATGAGGCATGAACACATACTTCTCAGTAAGCAAAGCGGCCTGGAAAAGTGGATCTGCCAACAGGAAGTTGGGAATCTAAAGGCATGGTTTTCCCCAACGCACTCCGCATTTACACTGGATTTAATCGTTGCTGTTGTCTCTGTGTGCCTGGGGAGGTTAAAATGCTCTCGCTGTAAGAATGGCCAGCATTGTGTGGGCTCCATTGCTCCCAGATACTAGTAGCCATGTGAGAGCCATTAGGTGATTGTTAACAGCTCCTAAAAAGCTGGCCATGCCTGGCCAAAGCCAGACCCCTGCACATCCCTCGATTCGATTCCTTCTTTCTCTTCATCTGTAGGACAGGAAGAAGGGAGGTGGACAGAGTGGGGGATGGCGATAAATTCACATGCTTTCAAGTTCAAACTTTGATTACTTGATAAGGTTGGTCATGGGAATAATGCCCTACTTACAAGCTATATTTCCATTGGTTGGACACCAGCAGGGGTACGGGACAGCACAAAGCGGTCTGTTTCATCTTAATTCATTTATTTAAACACATACTGTGCTGGACTGTACAGTACACTCATAATAATGTTAACATATTAAATGCACTGGAACGCGGTACTTTAGAGGTCCTCAAATATAGTTACAAATACACACACTATCCCATCTGTTAGAAGAAACTAAATGTACCCAGTAGTGCTCAAACAGAAACGCATTTAATGCAGAACGTCCCACCCTGGGGGTACTGGGATATTTTTCTGTGTTAAACATATATATCTAACATTTTTAAGAATAATTAAAATCTGAAAAATGGTAAATTATGAAATGCATGACTATTATAGGAAGCAATGATGCATTAAATAGATTTTAAAAATGACAGGTATTTATAATGCTGCATATTTTTATTACACATAAATTCTGATTTTCTGATCTCAACTAAATAAAATAAAGAAAGCATCATGGTTTACACAAAAATATTAACCAGCATAGCTATTTTGAACAATGATAAATATAATAAATGTGTCCTTAGCACCTAATCAGCATTTTAAAATTATATTTGAAGGCCAGCGATGAAGAAATTGAGAAATTTGCCATCACAGATTCCATTTTTAAAATATATTAAGATGGAAAAAAGAAAAATATATAATAAAGAAAAATAAAATACTAATAATAGTAATAATAAAATAGTAATAATAATAAAAAGAGAATCAAATAAACAATATTAGAGTTTTTAAGAAATTTGGTTAGTGTGTGTATATATATATATATATATATATATAGTTTTCCCTCCTAATCATAAGAATACAGATTGTGCATTTCTCATATGTTTTGTTTCTTTAACTTGAGAGGAATATTACAGATTGCTGAATATTCAGTATAAGTTACAAAAGCAACCATGAAAGAAATGCTTGAGCAAACAGGAGACACAAAACCTACTGTAATGCACAAGAAAGAACTATGGAGAGGTTTATCTGTGCAGAAACAACAAAGGAGTGGGGGCTAAACCCATGGCCTCCCTCTGTTCTCTTGCTGCTGTGTGAACACCGAGGTTCAAAGTCCCCACAACGTCACAAGCCTGTAAGCAAATATACCAAACACATGACAAACTATACATTCTATTGTGCAAGAGCGCTTAGTTGTGCTCTCTGATCAATCGATCTCTTTCTCTCTCAAAGATGAGAACAACCTTACGAGCATTTTTTTTTGACAACTTTTTTTTTTCCCTGTGAAACAAATGCATTCCCTCTCGACTCATAATGCACGAAAAAGAGAAGGCAGGGCAAAACTAAACAGCCCAAGTTTCAGAACACTCCCTCGATCAACCATTTATCATGCACCAGTAATTAACCCACTGCGTTTTCTGTGCTCTTGGCATTAAAAAGAAGTAAACAGATATTTAAATGTGTGAGAAATATTTGCCAGAAAGTGTAACCTGTATCTAACTGAGGGCTATGTGAATCCGGATGAAAGAAAAGGAGGTTGAAAAAGATCCAAACGAACGACAGGAACAACACTCTCTGAAACCACAGCACCTCTGAGGAGAGGAGGGTGAGAAAACAAGGTGAAGATGGGATAGGAAGCAGAGCATTAACATTCAGATGACAACAATTAAATATATTCATTTACATTTGTGAACGTGTACGTATATATAGATCTCAATGTGTTTGTGCACACAGGTGCAAATCAGCAGTACTATGTGAAGTAATAATGCGCACTATGACGGTTTATGGCTAGATAATAACCTCATCAAGCTATATAACCTGCGTTACAAAGCTCAATGTGAACACTGCTTCCAAAGCATAAATTAGTTCTTTATATTATAACCATTGTTTTAACATTCAGTTACTTATGCTGATGTGCCGAGGTGTTTCCTTTGTGCATATGTGTATGTGCGTGCGCACAACTCTTTGTGGCCGTGACAATGGGCCAGGGAACAGACGGTGAGAGTGTGTGTATGTCATCGGCGACTGCCGTAGACTGGCGGAGTGTGTCAGATCCAGCCTAAAATGACTAGCAGCTGGGGGTGACAGTTGTTTTAACAGCTGAGCTGACAGGATTAATTCAAATGCACTGAAATCAAAAAGTGGAGAACACCTGTTCAGTCTTCCAGCGTTCCCCACGTCCAGGCAGGGGATCAGGCTCGGGCGTACAGCCAGGCTAGAGAAGTGAGCTGGGTGCTCCGCCACCATAGGACGGGAAAAGTGGCGGAGGGAGGGCTAAAAAAAATACAAGAAAAAATACAGTGGCGGAATAGGAAGGAGTCCAAAAGCAAAGCAAGGCAGAAAGAGAGACACACATGAAGGGAAAGAGGGAGGATTGGGATCCGCCTTGCTTGTTTCTGAACATCTGGCTTAAATAAAGGGCCTATTTTCTGGCAGGCCGAAGGGTGCTGACCTAGGGCTGCTCAGCGGAGACAGATTGCTTCATTTCAAAGTGCGCTGCCTGACCGCAGGACTGCTGGGGTTAATTCTGAGCTTCCCCCTCGTGTTCAAAGACCCCTACTAGAGCTTCATTCACTCACTGGTGTCCACTACCGGCCTCAGTCCCATACGCTCAAAACCAGGATGTGGAGGGGGCTGTAGTATGTGATGGAGAGTCAATAATTGAGTGTATATTGTGTTTACAATCCCCAGGGGTTAGGTCTTAGTCAGTCATTAAATTTGACATGAATTGAAAACTCACTTATTTTCCAAATTCATTTTTTTTGGTCTTACTGTGAACAATTCATCTGTGCATTTCCATTTATTCATTTAATTAAAATGTCAATGTCAAACTCTGGACAGTTCATTAAGTCTGCTTAAACCGCACTTGTTTCTTACAGTCAGATCTGCCTCCATTCAATCAACAACTGACAAACAGAAACAACTGCCAACCATACATTTCTTTGTACATCAAAAGATCTGTGACTTTAAACCCCAAAACTGCTTCTGGTAGTTGAAATGTATTGCAATTTATAACACATATTTATAATGCAAGTTCATTCTTAGCATCGTCACAAGAGGCACAACAGCAATAAATTGGAAGGCAAACCACTATCAGGCATAGTGGTACAATAGAGTTTTACTTAGAAAATGTTAGCCAAACTGTTAACCATTTATAACTAGCAGCCTGAAAATAAAGCATGATATTTTTCTAAAACCACTCAAGCTTACACAAAAAGCTACTAACTTCTAACCTCAACCCTTAACATCCTGATGTATAGCTTTACTGTTTCCAATCATGATATTTCTGAAGGCTAAACTTAATAGTTTTCTACATAATTAAATAGACCAAAACAAACCTGCATGTAAAATCTTCACTTGCAGTGAATTAGCCAAAAACCTTTGCATACTTGTTTCTGGCGTCAATTAAAATTTCAACTGCAAAACGTCCAGACAGACAGACTCTGTGTGTTTACCTTTGCCGAAGACGTTTGTGCGAGTGTGTGTGCGCCGCACATGTTGCGTGTGGGTGAGCGAGTGTGTACGCGGCCCCTGACATTTGGCCTGTGCACATCCGCAGTTTGTTCTAATCTACTCCAACCCAAGCAAATACACCTAAATCTGCTTTGTAATTTACTTTACATATCCCTTTTTAACCCTGCTGAGGCTCAAGTGAGGCCATGCATGTGCGTTAGAAAAGGAGAGAATGGATTTAGATTTAGATTTACAAGGGCGTGTAATGGATATGAAGAAGAGATTTGCGAGTCGCTGCTAGCCATGTGAAACGCCACATCAAAATAACCAAAACCACTGATGCGCAATTACCCACAATGCAACAGCACGCCAAAACCGAGCGGCTCAACCATATGCGTATACCTTCTATTGCCATATTTCCTCTTGCCTCGATTCCCTTTACAAAAATCTCACACACAGTGTTTCAAAAAGTCACCCGTGCGATTGAGAGGGGGGGGGGGAGCGTTGTGATGGACTCTCACACGCAGGAGATTCAGAAAGCTCTCTATCCACTAAAGCATGATCAAAGAGAGAGGAGAGTGATATTTTATAGAGCTCGCTCAGTTTTTAAAAGTTGCAATGAATATTCATGGGATATTGTATTCCATTATTTAGCATTAGCTTCAAAAATGCCAACACACACAAAATAAAATTAGCATGTTAATAGATATGGGTGTGCTCTGCAAATTAGCATAAGAATCACGCAACTGCTCAACGTCTGAGAGCTTCACAGGTTTAACAACTAAACAAACGGTGAAGAACTCACTTTATTTGCTTCAACTGATTATTTTTTTCCCCCTCTGCGTTAGCATACACAGAAGTTCTTAGATGTCTCGCCAAATCAGTCACCATCTACACGTCTCCATAAGTAATATTCATATTATGCAATTCACAGGCACATCATTAAATCTAGCCAGGCAAACGGAGCTGCTAATATATGGATTCCTCATGTTCAGACCCTGCATTCAACCATCACGGCTCAGGAGCATTTCCAATTCATGCACGTCAATGACGGCTGTGTGCAACTGTCCAAGTCTTGAGCCACAATGGTGTGGCTATGGAACAGTCAGCTCTATAATGGCCCTGCTATGGAGCCACAGTCTAATTCATGAACCTCCGGCTTTTGTGCCTTTCTTAATGCCACACCAGGAGGTCAATAACAAAACTTTAGACACACAATCACAATCGCACACACACAAGTAATACACAAAGACGTCCATCTCCAAGTCTCTAATCCAAAGCCCACACTTAAAGTAAAAGAGACCACAGCGCTGTTATGCCAAAAGCTCCAAATGTGTGTGTGTCCTCAGACAGCTTTTCCCATCCAGTAAGCGGCATTCAGCTCTAATATCACCCATCCAGTGAGAAGGCTCATCCCTATTGATTGTCTTGTGCAAGGCAGCAGAAGAATACAAACTGAAAGGCAGACCCAAACAATTCAATACAACTGACTTGAATGTGCCTTTCATATGCTGGAACAATGGCACACTCACAATAGGGCCCCGTTAACTCTCATGTCTTCAGCTGTTTTGCCAACCTCAAAGGAAAGTACACTGACTTGGATTCAGCCGGAGACAAATAAACAGGCATGCAATCGTCTACTCTGAAAAAAGGAGGCATCTTGTGCTTTTCCCAGTAAAGCCTGCCGGAGCTACTGAGAAAAATCTCTATAGCGTGATAATGGCTGTGAGTTAGAATAGCTGGTGTTTTGTTGCGCTAGATTCGGTAAACAGAGTTAGAAGCGAAACTTCATTCAGAAGGCGTCTGCTTGTCTGTCAGGTTGGATTGCATCATTGTTTTTAACTGAACTATCCAGAGGAACTTTTTAGTGAAAGCTCGGGAGACTTATTAATTTCAGCTTTGACTCAGATATTTCGCCTAGAAATCTTTAGCAGATATAAAAATGTGAAAGTCACTGCAAGTAAGAATACTAGAGGCATAAAGTAAATGTAAATGGTTTTGGCCATTATTTGATGATGCTTTTTTTGAGGCCTCACTTTGGTGTTATGGCAAATCTGATCTTAGTTTCAAAGGACATATCATTTGTAATTCTTCCTTACAGTTAGGTTTAAAGTCTGGCTGTCACAACTTTTGCACTTTTCAGGCACTAATTTTAAGAGCAAAAGAAAGAGAAATGAATGAACAACTTTCCTCCGTAGATATATACTGATTTATAGGCTACTACATTTCTCCAAGTTATACCTCTGACAACAATATCTCTTTCATAACCTCCACGGATCCATATTTTGTTTCGTGTTGCTCTCCATTCTCTCATCTTCTGTCCTCGGCCTCTAACTAAACCCTTGTTTTTCAGAGCGCGAGGGAAAGATAATGACAAACAACTCCAGTGAAAAGCTTCCTCCTAATGTTAATTTATACATCTAACTAATTACTACCAAATGCTGAAAATTGCATATGGAAGTTGTTCTCTCTCCCACGCTCTGCCTCTTCGCTCACAGCCGCTCTCATCGCTCTTAGCGTGCCCTACTCGCACTCTGTGTGCCTGAATTTGTCTCTGTACAGCTGCATGTAGAAGTCCTATGGTAGTTTTTTTTGTTCGATCTGTTTCTTCTTACTTGGTACAGCATGCTAAAAACTGCTGAAGAACCTAACTTCATCATTTGTATGTTTGGGGTCAGTTTTATTATGTGTGTGTGTGTAGAAGCACTCAGCAGCGGCAGCAGTCGTATAGCGGATTAGCAGACCCCGGGGAGATCTAGACAGAGATCCTCTGCTGAACTGCTTCAGAGCTCTTCTACCCCTTTCGTCTTCGTGGAAGAGTGTATCCGCCCTTCTTGTTCTCTCTCATTGAGGGGTATGGATGCGTGATCCCTCGGCTAACAATGACAGGGTCTAAGTGCTGTCTTATAAAATGCCCCAGTGCCTCTGAACACCCCCCTCACGCACGTCTTACAAAAGACGTACGCTCTCTGTGTGACTGTGTGTGCGGTGCAGCTTTGCTCTGATCTTAAAGCACCATTCGACGTGCCCTACAGTTCAGTGTCATGCTATAAAACCATGCAGTCGCACAACTTACGGCCCACTGCGCATTAAAAGCCACCTCCAGTCTGACCCCAGACCGGCGGAGGCACCGTGAGATAATAGAGGCATCCGGGCGGCAGCTGACCCTAGGACGGGCTTTGAAGCCAGAGCATCCCACAGAGAGAGAAGCAAGGAGAAGGACTCAATTAGTCAAGTCTAAATTGAACCATCAATCTCGGCTCACTCCATGGCCATCCGGTGCGAGGGGGCCAACACTCGTAAACAAGACCACGCTGTTACTTTAAGAGGGCTGCGTGGCATCTAACAATATCTGAGGTGGAGAACTTTAAAGGCAACTTTAATGGAGGAAAAAAGCTGAGAGTAGGGTCCAAATTCGTCACGTATATGCAGAATATTCAGAATATAGCCACCAAAAAAACTAAATATGACTATCTATCTACTGCAAAATAGTTATAATTAGCATGGTATATTAGATTATTGTATAAATCTAAATATATATATATATATATATATATATATATATATATACACACACACACACAGTTATTATACATGTATAATAATATATACATATAATTATATATATACACACACATATATTTTACATTGTTTTTAATTTTAGTTAAAAACTTTTATTATAGTAGAGATGGAGAGATATATATTGGATAAAAAATATTGAAAAATATAATTTCATTACTATACACAAATACATACAGCAAAATGCAAAAGTTTCACAGTCTATACCATGTCTGGAAATTGTTCTTAATTTACCCGTCATTGGCTGATATGACAAAAATAACTTTATGGGATGAGAGTTAGCGATAAGTGGAGTGATCTGTTTTGTGTGTAAAAGCACACAGGGTGGGGAGATTTGAAGAGAGGCACAGGAAGGTGAATGAGACCATTGTCCGTAAAGGGCTGTGTGACGTATGCTCAGCTTCAGAGTTTGTGTGTGTGTGTGTGTGTGTGTGTGTGAAAGGTTCAGTGCTCAGGGAACCAAAGCTTGGCCCTGACCATGAATCAAGCTCAGCCCAGCGCCAAGGCTGACAAACACATACACTCGTACACACACACACACACACACACACGTGGACACTCAGGAGACCCTGAACATCTGTGCCCCACATAACACAGACTGCCAAGCACTAGTGAGGACTACATCTCCTCCACAGAGAGGGAGAGGAGGAGGAGCGCGATCATACCATCAAAGAAGAAGGCTTCTCAAAGATATGGAGTAGTTCACGACGAGGATGAAGTTCATTTGCAGTATAGCTGTCTGATTGCGGTCAGTCTTTAAGAGTGTTTTTGTGTGTGGATGGATAACACAGGAAGTGCTCTCGTTCTCTGTGTGTGTATGTTTGCTATCCAGACTCCTGAGAGAGACACTGTGCTCCCTCCGAACCCCTGACAGCCCTCCTGCCCTCTTTCCATTACTAAAGCTAATAACACACACACACACTCCAGCACGCTGCTGCCTGACACACCACACACATGCTGCAGGAAGCTGTTCTTGCAGCACTACTTAAATATATTGCTACACACAGAGAAATCAGTAGAAGAGGCATGAAATGGAAAAAAGATATATGATAGACAGATATATGGGTCAATTGCATGACATTTGACCGTTTCGTGGCAATAAATCAATAGATAAATACACATGGCATATTGTCATTTTTTGTTTTGCTAAATTCAGCAAACATTGTGTAAAGCAACACCAACAACGAAAAAACATTTCTATTATATACATATATTTAATGCCACCCTGCTGTGTATTGGTACTAACCATTCATTTCGGGGTTTTTCCCACCTGCAGCAATGCAGAAATGTGTTTGTGCAGTAACAGGTACATAAGGAAACGGTGTCTAGATGTGCTGTATCACTGAGGCCGGTCGATTAGGGAAAGACTCGGACGCTCGTTTATAAAGGCCAAATGCTCTGCTCTTGGTCAAACACGCACACACACATTGTTGCCTGACCTAGTATAAGTTCGGCTGGTATCTGTTCCTAACAAACGACACAGCTGGGGCTGTTTATCTGAGGGGAAGTGGAGCAGCGAGGGGGGACAGGTGAGCAAACGGCTGGCTAACACGCTGACTAACACACTCTTGATTTCACACGGGCAGCGAGACGCATACGGCCCCCTCTCGCTTTTCTCTTACTGTTTTCTGACCCATTTCCTTCCCTCCCGCCTTTCTACTTTCCCTTCACAAGCCAGGGCTACGTTTCCAGCGTGAGCGACTTTCGATGATTGTGCGCGTACATGCGAGTGTGTGATTGATCCGGCTAGAAGCAGCGTGTGAAAAAGAGAGGGAGGGCGGGAAGAGAGACAGAGAGAAAGGGAACGGTAATAATACGGCCCTTTCATAATGATTAAAGCATTCATTAATTTTTCATCATAACCTGCCGTTTGCAGCTAATGGTCTTTGTGAGGTACACAAGCAAACAATGGACAGGCGAGTTGAAAAGGGATTTTTATCAGGCTATGAGAGCCCTGGCTCAATGCACTGCCCACCTCCCCCTTTTCATTTCTCTCTTTTCTCTTTTCTTTTCTGCTTCTTTTTCCTCTGTGTCCGTGCTTCTTGAGGGACCGGGGCTTCTTTTGTTTGCACATTTTATTTGAACAGAAAGTAGAGAGATAATGCGCTACTGTAGTCTCCTGCTAATGGACTCTTTTGCTTGCTTGCTTTCTCGTTCTCAAGAGTTCTATAAGTATCTTTATATATTTCAGCTTACATTTTTCCAGGCGTCCTGTATACAACAGCTGTTGAGTTTCACAGCCAGACTCTTGGTTTGACCTTGTGGCTTTCTCCAATGTAATGATTTTCACTGACGTAACTATTAAAATCGAATGTAAATGAAGCAAAATCCTGCTTGGTTTCATAGAATAGGATATTCACACAAATGAGCAGAATCGATGCCAGAAAACCAACGCCTGTCATTTACAAAGTCTAACGCATCCTTGGCTAGGAGATCAGAGCTAAAAAAGTATAAACTTAAATAAATTAGAAAAATCTCCAGATCAGCAATATCTTCAGGCAACTCTAAATATGTTCGGAAACAAGTCGGTTAACAGTTCCACAAGGAAAATATAATGTAACATTGTAATATAACAGGCAGTTTGGGACAATGTTGCCTTCAAGAGACTTGATTCTTCATGTTAAGGGGTTCAAAGGGTGAAGCAGTGATCACACTAGACGAAACTGCAGACCTTCAGCAGCAAGTTTGTACGACATTAAAAGTGATGTTTAAATGCTTTACAGGGCAAAAGTCTTTGTGAAATGTGAATTTGCTTAACTTTAGTATGCACAGCTAAATGTTGAGCATGAATGGAAGTCAGTGGAGCAAAATCTAGTGTGACCTCAGGCTAGAACAAAGCACGGAGTAATGCAACAGTTGTAAAACACCTCCACACACCCGTACATACAAAATACAAAGCACGCTAAAGCCTGCTGTATATAAATACTACAGTGAATGCTAGCTTTGTTTGACTGCATTCTTCACATGGTAGACCTTCAGTGTGCACTGCAAGAAAACAATACATACACAATCTATCTATCTATCTATCTATCTATCAACCTGTGTATATTCATCCATCCATCGTCAGTATGTTCACATGTGTATTTGCACACAACACACATTGGCTAATTCACATAGGGAGCAGGTTCTGATTATTCATGAGGAACTGGCCTCTAATTACAGAGCGAGTGTGGTGTGATGTAAGAGACAGAGAGAGAGATCCTGTGGAAGGAGCTGAGAGCCGTTCTCTCAGTAATCAGTCTGAAATGAATATGCAAAGTGTGGCACACAATGGCTCCGAACAGCTGATCCCTGCCTGCTTAAACAAAGGCCTGACTTTATCAACAGCTCTCATTAAGCAGAATTTGTTAGTCAGGAATGATGGGAGATGGAAGAAAGAATGAGTGTGTGCGAGCGAGTCGGGGAGAGCAAGACAGACAGACAGAATGGGAGATGCTCTCCATGAAATCCTTCACACTTTCAGCCAGTTTCACATTGTAATTTCATCACAATAAGACACACGTGTGCCAATGTCTTCTGAAAATGTAATACAGTGAACTTTTTCCATCGACAGGGTGCCAGTGCTGGTCTCGGAGCCGATGTCTAATCTGGACCTGCTCCATGTGCCATTTCAACACAGAAAAACTGGTTCTGGAGGAAAAAAATTGGCTGCCCGGTGGCTCCTAAAACCTGCTGGTCTCCAACTTTTCTGAACAACTACTCAAAGCTCTAAGATAGCTCCCGCTATAATCAAAGAAACTCTCTATGACAATGCTTACAATTCACGCTAAAATCAAATTACTGTATTCACAAAAAATATAAAATATTGTAAATAAATAGATTGAAATGACTTTTTACAATTATTTATTCTATGGCATTAAAAGTGCATCATAAATATATATTAACAATTCATTCAATGACAGCAAACGTATTCATTAAATAATTTTTTTTAAAATAAATATATATATATATATATATATTTCTAATAAATAAATTAATATGTTCCCATGCCATCAAAAAGCAGCTTGTGATAGCAAAAAATAAAATAAACTGAATAAATAATAAATATTATAAATAAATAAATATATATATATCTCTCTCCAAGGAATCAAATGTCGCTTGTGATAAAAATGTGAAATTAAATGACTTTGTATTACTCAAAATTTGCAAACAATGCCCAGGGCATGACATATTCAGCTCTAAACAGGTTATATCACTGTTAGGCTGTGTGAAAATGCGCTGCAAAGTTAAAGATGTGATTCAAAACACGTAATAAATTGTCCCTCACTCACCCTCTGGCTCATTCTTGATGAGTTCCTCCATCTTGCGCTGTTTGAGCGTGTCGACCACGTCGGCCAGGCTGCCCTTGCGTCTCTCCGGGGTGCCCAGAGCTGAAGTGGAGCTGGGTTCGCTCCCCGGCCGCACGGACCCCTCCTCCTGCTGCTGCTGCTTACTGGGTGAGGTAGAAGAGTTGTGCTGGGGGTAGGGGCTCAGGGCCAGGCCTTTACTGCCATCCTGATCCTGACAGAGAGACAGAGAGAGAGACAGGGTGTTAAACAAAGCGACAAACAGGCCTTCGCTAATTATTTCGTCCTGTTCCTGAGTGTTGAGGCATGTTTAGATTGACTTTCATCCTCATCTGCCCATCTGTACAGTAGAAAGTCTCTCTTTGCCTCTGTCGGTCTGAAGTCTCTTTAGACAAAATCATTAGCGCGAAAAGTTTCAGTCGTTTCACCATCACAGAAACTGTCTCTTTCTCTGAGAAGGGAAGTTTTCTACTTTGAATCAGCTCCAAACACACAAGAACGTCCAAGTTTTTCAACCACATTTTTCTTCTCTTCTTAACCAACATGACAGCTGCGATATCAATCACCATCTTCGACGTTTCATGCATTGATCTTATGTCCAAATATATAACAGTTCTCATCTTATGGTTTCTTATGTAATGCGGCTCAGAGTTAGACTTGCACACTATTAAAAGGGAAACTGCAGTTGTTGACTTAAGGGGCTATTTCTAACTATTTCTAATCTGAGCCATAAAAATAACTTAATATAGTCATTTTAAATGACATTTTGACTTGAATAAAACCAGTTCATTTAGATGTTCCTACAATTAAATCATATTTATTAGGCTGCCTGAGAAACATTTTTCAGATGTTATTTTTTTTATATTTATTTATTTATCTACAATTTATTAATTTTAAATATTGTTGTTTTTTTGCTTCTGCAAGTATATGCACACAATGTAAAATAGGTAAATGTCTGATGAGGAGATATATGATGATGAATTATCACACACACCACGCTACTATCGCCCAGCTCCGGATCTCCTTTATAAAGTTTAATTACAAAACAAGTCAGGTATTTAGAGACGAGGTCAACAGTCCAAGTCCTTTAATCAGGGTTAATCTTTGGTTAATCCACATCTATTATCTACCTTACCACACGCCTGACTGACAGCAGCCACAGCCAATCAGACAACAGCATAATCCCACTGACGTGTTTGGGATCCAGTGACCAGATTTACACCTCAACAATCAACATCAGCTACTTCGCGCCACCTTTATTCATCACGCAAAGCAAAATGTCCTCGGTCCAAACTGAAGTTCACATAATTGATCAAGTTCCCTGTGCAGGTCTATTACCCGCTTAGATTTTAATAATGACATCTGTTTTTAATCATTAACTCAGAGAGTGAACCGAGAGCAGCAGATGGTTCATTTAGTAAAGCTTAATGCGACACGATTTACACAAGACTTTCACAAGACAGAACAGTGGCAAATACTATTTTATTTTTATCAGTGAAGTGAGACTGTTAGATGATCTTACTTGGCCCCAGCAAACAAAACAATTCATTATTTACAACATAGAAAAGGTTTAAGTGCTATAGAAAACATATAAATAATATAAATACATAATAACAATTAAAGTGCTTTACTTCTATTCATTTAAAATCATTCATTTGTATGTGATAAAGATTATTAAATGATGTTTTGACATGTATTTCATCTAAAAAAAAAAAAATTGTACACTGTTTATTTTTAATAATATCTGCAACTATTTTTAAACAATTCTAGACAACATTTAAAGTTTAAATGCAAGGGAAACAAGTTTTTAAAATAATGATTATTAGTAGTAAATACCAGTACAAAAAAAATAGTGTTTCTGTTTTATTAAGTAAAATGATTAAATAACTAAACGTTTAAACATCTAATGTTGCCATTTAATTTATTTTAGTCAATTACATGCCATGTAATAACATTAATCACTTTCTTTCACGCAAACCAGACAAATAAACAAACATCATATTCAGATCTGGTACATAAACGCAGTTGTCAACACTCCATATATCCAGTTACACTGAACATATCACACAGATTGACTCGTCACAATCCATCATCATCATCATCATGATAATAATAATTACTGTAGGACTAATTAAACTGAAACACTCTCACTTGCTACGAATGCATACCGAGAGACATTTCACGTTGATACTCATTCACAAACAGACTGATGACTGGCAAGCTTAAAAGATCTTAACAGGCTTTTATGATACACGGAAAATATGACAGCTTGCATACTGATTTCCCCCCTGTTTCTGTAATCTGCCTGCAAAAAGGCATGTTTTTCCAGACACACCCCTTCGTTTCATCCCTCACGGCCCCATCAGCTCCACTCGGGCCGGTCGAACTGGGATTAGGAGACTTCTGTAGTCACAAATGACCAAAGCGGTGCGAGATCACCCCGTCATCCGCAAACAAAACTGTCATCTAGCTGTTAAAGAACTAACAAGAGGAGAAAGATAGAAAGAAGAGGGGAGGACTAGAGAGAGAGAAAGTCAGGGAAAGAGTGGGAGAGTGGCAGAATGGCAGGCGTTTCTCTCTGCCTGCTTTAGTGTGGCATGCATCTTAAAACACGGTCACACCTGTCACTTCCAATCTATCTAATCCACTGCATACTTCAAACCGCAGCTCGCGTCTTTCTCCAGAGATGTCTAGAAAACAATTCCAATAGAAGGTGTGAGGAAACTGTATTCCTTTGCTTTTTAATGTCCTCGGCCGTGACACTAAGTCTCGGACAGAAGAACCAGCAGATGAGCTAATGGCTTATGTGTTGCTTTCTTCCCCCTCCCATCTTTAAATATAAGGCGCAAGTGAGTAACAGGTCTACGGTAGGGTTGATATTCAGGTTAAGTACCCCTATTTTGTCCGTCGATTAAGTGTGAGCGTGTGATTTTCCGCCGCGGATGAATAAGTGTGCAAAGCTGAGTATATGTAATTATATGCATTTCTTATGTGCCGTTCTGCGCGGTGTGGGCGGTTCTGCTTTTAGTTGTGCAGATGTCAATTCTTCGTGGAAAGGCTGAAACTGCGCCTCTCTCCACGACCCTCTCTTCATCCCTGAACCACTGCAGCATGGTGACAGAATTAACCAACTTTTGTCCTCTTAAGCTCATGTGTGACAGGAGCACATTTAAACACACTTCAACTCTTGCCAAGAAAGCAAAATGCCTTCTTTCCCCCTCTAGTTTTTTCCTCTCGTCTTCTCCCTTCAGCACAGATGCCAGCTTTCTTCCAAATGCCACCTTTTTTCTCCCTACTCTCTTTTTATTTTGTCCTTCCTGTACTCCGCAGGATTCCAACCTGTTTCCCTCAGAGCGTTTCTCTCGTTGCTTCTCTCTCTCACGCTTCCATATGCTAAGTTAAATCCAGTTATTTTACTGGTACAGGTAGCATCTAGCTAATGAGACTAACTCAAAGCACGGCCGTGTGATTCTCTGGCTCGCGTTCACCACGCGCTAGGAAACTAACCTCTACGCTTGCTATCAGTTAAACTGTCAAGAGTCCCGCTGCTGAAACACACACGCTCGAGTTGGACATCTCTCCTCTCCTGCGGTGCTGACGCCTCGTCTGTTGTCTTAAGCCCGTGTTGCTGATCTCTACCGTGTGTTCACAATCCGCTCACCTCTAAACCTGGCTCAACCGAGCTATTGTCAGCCCTGATCCTGCCGTGGGCACGCACACACACACACACACACACAGATGAAGATTTACAAACACCTTGCATTGTCTCATCCCTCAATTTACATGAGGTAATTATGTCATAGAAAAAGACTTTAATTAATTAGATTTGTGTGACACTACAATTTCAAAGCACTGTCAGATTTGTAGATTATATTTCTTTGGGGGAAATTGTTTTAAAAGAACGCAAATTAATATTTATAATACTGAAGCAAAATGTTCCACATAAATAAATTGGACCGTTTTGTTGGTTTCTCTCTTTAAATATCTTGGATTGGCAATAAAACTAAAAAAATAATTTCATTATAATCATAATATATATATATATATATATATATTAAAAAATAAAGTAGTATTTAAAATAAAAATATATTAAACTGGAAAGTGTATAAACCAATTTAATTCACTTTTAATGGTGTTTTGGAAAATTATATTTTTTATTTTTACAAAAGCAATCTTTTATGAACACTGTACATGAGTCAGGTTAAAGGATATTCTGTTGTTTTTGACATAAAAAGGCTGCATTTGACGCATCTAAGAACAAATCTTAACGTGAAAGACACATCTTTCCTTAATGCCTCTCCTCATTAACCGGACAAAAGGGAGAGTAATTAACACCTCGCTATTATCACCCGCGTGTAAAGCTCTTCCCACCTTTCGATTTCAAAGCCCTCTACTTCCCGCCTGTAAAAACTGGCAGGAGTTTACAGACTGCCGGGGACGCGCACCGCGCACCGACTTCTATTGTAGCGGGTTGTGCGCGCATCAGCCCCGCTGACCCCATCATCACGAACGCGCCTCTCGCTCTCTCTCTCTCTCTCTCTCTCTCTCTCAGGATGAAGAGGTCAGCAGAGTCTGAAGCGCGTGTGCGCCGCTGCCGTGTTAATTTACAATGACAAGATAAAGCGGTAATCTTCCGCGGCGCGCTACCCAGGGACTCGCCGAGTCGATTTACACTTCCCTATCACTTTATACAATTGCCGTGACAAAGCCCCTCCGAGTCCCCACTCGTGTAAATCTCTCTCTCACTCAACTCTTCTGCCAGTCAGCGCGGATCGGCTCAGGGAAACTTAATGTCTCACACATGCCAGCCTGCTTTCCCCAAAATCCGCCCGTGCTCGAGACGTATACGCTTTATTAATCCACATCAAATACAGCGCGCGTGTTTTTTCATGCCACGTCTGACATGTCAGCGCGAGAGACAGAGACAGCAGTCTAGTCTTTCAGATAACACAACAATTACAAGCAGTGCACTGCTGCTGAAACATAATCATTCACGTTATGATTAATACGAATAACAATCCACTTTACAATAAACGTTCGTTTGGTTTCATGTGCAGCTTTATTATCTGTATTACTGAACTGACATCATCATCAACAGCCCAATGCAAATATGCGTCAAATATAAACTCACTGCACAGTAAATTAAAAAATTAGTTGCCACAAAAGGCACATGTTTGTGCTTTACCTTTCCATATGCACTTAAAAATAAAGGCTCTTTATTGGCATCTGGTTCCATAAAGAGCCATAAATATCCATTGAATAAAAGGCTCTTTATAGTGAAAAAAGGTGCTTCAGATTATTAACACATAAAAAAAATACTTCAAGGTTCTTAGGGCATCACTGAAAAAAAAAACTCCTTTTAAATGGAGCATAGGCACTTATATGCACCTTCCTAAACGGTAAATATATAGTAGTTTAACAGAAAGCGACTCTAAAAGAGAGCACCCACAGTCATAAACACACCACACTCCAAGCTGACTGTATAAAGTGAGAATGAATGAGACGCTTGAGTGAGAAAGTTGGAGGACTTTGGTTTATTGTGGGAAACAGTTCCAAAACTGCAGAGTCCAGCGTACCCTGTAATCACAGTTAATTGCAGAATTAGCTTACCGTTAAGTTCCTTAAGTACTGATTCATTGTTTTACAGCCAAATTGATTCCTGAAGCCTGTGTTTATTGAGAGGAAGAGATAGCTGAGTCGGGCAAAAGGCCACTGAAGAGATACTAGAGCTCAGGTGCGTGTTAACGTGAGGACGACGCTTTGGTGTCACAGGGTCCACCGTGCTTATATTTCATCTTATTCCTTCAAATGTGTGATACAATCTATATCCTTTATGACTACAATGACCCATGATGAACTCCAAAATGACACATGAACAGCCAAGCTTATGAGTCATTTTGGCCACATTTAAAAAGACGACCTGTCTCACATCTACCCGTGACATCATCTAAGCCAAAAGTGAAAGTGAGAGAGAGAATGGGAGGGGCTTATTCTTAGAAGGAGGAGTAAGTCAAATGCATGTTAACCAAGTGGGAGGGGCTGACCTCATCCAATCGTATGAGAAAGCTTTGAGCTTACCATGTTTGCGTGTAGTGATGGGGGGCTGTCGAGCAGTCGCGGAGATCGCGGGGACACTTTGCTGCAGTACGAACTCAGGGGCAAGTGAATGACAGCATGTCCGTCAACCTCTTCATCCTCCAATCGCTGTCTGCTCGTCGCCATGACTACCTCTCCATCTGTTCCCCCATATGGAGAGGCTGGTCGCTTGGAAGACATCCTGGAAAAATGAGAAAGGAAAAGTGACTGAGGCATTCAGGAAAGACATGGCAGATACAGAGACGTGGCTGTTGTTTAATTGTGAGTGACATATACGGGAGCATTTCACACAAACACACACACCGGACACACACTACTCGCATAATGACAGCCATCAACGGCGAAGCTTTGTCCACTTCCATCCCTCCATCAAAGAGACGTCCCACCTACACTATCACAGAGCCATTTACTGTAGCAGCACTGCACACGATGTGTTTAGCCAGCCTGTTTGATGTAAAGACTCGAGCGGCCCATTAAAGAAAAGTGCAGACGGCCCAGCGCACATCAAATATCACGTTAGCCAAGAACACAGACAGACAATGGTGTGTGTGCGTGAGCGTGTGCGCCACAGTAGATGTTAATGACAGTGTATATGGTGTTGACAATGCCAGAGAAAATAGGCCTTGATGACGGTCTGTGTTCCTCTGATACCGTCAGGAAGAAAAAGCATTTATTAAATGAACTCTCTCTCCCACAATGCACGGGAAGGAAAAATGAATATGCTCTCGTAATAAGATTTCATCTGGCTTACGGCATTGCCTAAGTGCTTTCATAGACGCTTCTCAGCCTTGGGGCTAGTGTTACTATGGCCCTGGGGGAATAAGTACCACTCTTTTAAGAGAAAAAGACAGGCAAGGATAAAGGGAGATGAAGAGAAGTACTTATATTTGGCTCCTACTCTGGAACTAAAAGAGTTGGCAAACAAATTAGATTTGATTGCAGCGTTGTTGTAACCGTGCTTTCCCCCAAAAGCTGTTTTATAAGCAAAGTTATGGAAGCCCATAACATTTACTATATATACTAATTATTTCAAAATACACACACAATGATTTTGTGTAATTTGAACTCACAACTGTGAGTATTCCTGATACTTTATATCTCATAATTGTGACTATTACAATGGTAACTTTACATCACTTTTTTATTTTTGAAGTCTCACAACTGTGACTCAGAAACACAATTACGACTCATACTGACTCATAACTATATCGCTCAATATAACTTTGTATGTCACAATTGCAAATTATTTCACGTAATTTGTCACTTCCCCGCAATTTTTCCCACAATTAAAACTTTATTTCTCATTACTGCTACTTTATTTTCTGTTATTGCACCTTTTTCCAAAATATGACTTTGTATCTCATAACTGCAAATTTCTGGTAATTGCTCACAATTGCAACTTTCTCATAATCGTGACGTTACATCTGCAAATTTTTACTTTCTCATAATTATGACTCTATTTCTCATTATTGTGACAATGTCCTGTACTCGCCACTTCTTTCACAATGCAAGTTTAAATTTAATAATGTCGATGACATACCTCATAATGCCACTTTATATCCCGTGACTGCCACTTTATATCTCAACTATGATTTTATAACTGACTTTATAGCTCACCGTTTACAACTTTCTTTATTTTTAACCCTTTATCTTATAATTACTTAATATATGCTCTGAACTAGACAAAGCGACTAACATACAGAATAAAGTCAGTGCAATAGGCTACTTTTGCATCTCGATTATCCTTCAGTAACTAGTATCCACAGTCTGGGTGCAGTCCAGGTTGCGTGTGCTGAACTGTATGGTACTCTCTTTGCACTGGTCTGACTCAGACGCCACATCTGGCGGAGCTCCTGAGCGCTGCTAAGGTTTCTCTTTCTCTCATTTACTGCTTATTTGGTTTAGATTAGCTGTAAAGACAAACATCATATAATGTTTCTAACTGTCTGGACGGGATAAATAAGACCTGCCTCATTCAAACCCAAGGCTGGCTGCGACAGTAACAATGAAGACATGCTTCAAGTAACTATAGATGAGACAGAGTGAGGAGTTAAATGATAAACTATGACGCAGATGTTATACTGCTAGACCCCGACAGCAACAGCTCTGTCATAACAAGCGCTAATGCAGGTGTATAATACGTACGAATGTGCGTATTAGCGACTATATCTGCGTTCATTTGACTGTATGAATGTGAACGTGTGTGTGTGTGGGGTACCTTGGCTTTATGCTGGTTCACACCGGGGCAGTAAAAGTAGTCAGTGCAGCTGTATAAACTGCACTTGGGCCGTCAGAGCCGCACGGCCTGTCTGCCCCTCCACCAGCACTGTGTTTACTCTACCTCCAGACACTCACACACACTGGGCCCTTTTGTTTCACTCCGACACACACACCTCTGTGCAGCTTTCTCTGAAACACCAACCCCCAACACACACATCAGGACCAACAAAGACACACACACGACTCTCATAGGCAATCGAGAACCAGTTCTTATTGCTTGTCACATCCAACTCGAACCCGAGAACTGGCGTTTAATAACTGTTTAGTTAAAGCTCGTGAAACTTAAATCAGCGTAATGAATAGCTGGAAAGCTAGCAGTTAAAAGAGAAAAATTAAGAACAGATTTGTAGTAAAAAAAAAAAAAAATATATATATATATATATATATATATGTGTGTGTGTGTATATATATATATATACACACTGAAAAACTTCCTTAAAATAATAAATATTAGAAACAAAATCATTTAGTGGAATTGCTATATTTCTCACTGAAATGACTTAATTTCTTCCTTAATATTTCATATCTGTGCGTACCTTTAGACACATCTGCATCTCTTTTCCGCTCTTCCCTGTCTCACGCACTCTTCATTTTGCCTTTTTCTTTCCTACTTCCTCGCCGGCCCACTGACAGAAGCTTTTCACAGCTCCTCTTGAGCAATAAAATGTCTATTTTCCTGCGAGCCTTTGAAGTATAATTACTATACAATTCCGCTCCCCGGGTGAGCAGGTTATAGCCACTATTTCATTTAAAGTTGGCAGACCTGTCGTGGTGGAGAGTCTACATGAAACATTTAAAGCTTGTCGAGATGTTGGGATTAAAAAAGAGAGGGTTTTATTAAGCAGATAAATTGGCAGAAAAGCTGGTCTCCAAGGTCATAATTAGCAGCCATTAGCATAATTTCACTCCATCCTTCTGTGGTTCCAATAAAGGCCGGCCTGCCAAACACACAGACCCTGTCCACTGACACACACACACACACACACGCTAACGCAACACAGACGCACAAAGAACAGTCTCTAAAGCTGAGACTTCCTTACAGGCTAGTCATGTCTGCTTATTTGCATTGTAAACTTTAACAGCAGTCTTCGCTCATTATCTGGTGGATTAATAACTTTATTGCCTTTCATTTTCACAAGGCTAAGTATTATGTTCTTCATAAACAGCCTCGAATATCAAAGCCGAATGTGCTGATACGGGTGAGGTGACTAAACACACACTTATGTAGGAACACAAATGATGGCAGTATAATCTCCAAACACCAGTATTATCCAGCTCGGGGTGTATTATCACAGAAAATGGCATCGCTTTTTTGTATATTTCGCAAACTTCAGCATTCGCGCCCCCGTCCCATCGCAGTTGAACTGCAGGTCTAGAGGCTAACTTTCACGGCTAATCGTTAAAAGCTAATGGCCACCCTACTGGTGCGCCGCTCGTCCCCCTCCCGCAGACTGCGTGCGTTAAGCCCAGATTAAAGGCACACTTCCCCTTTGAGCTTAGACGCAGATTGAGCGCTCTCCTAAGTCCCTCTCATATCACATGTACATTTCTCCGCAGACGCTAATCGTCCAAAATACAGGGTCCATTAAACAGCGGAGTGGAGCTGCTCTTTAAATACAGAATCTAGGAGCTTTACCTAATCACCATCAGCAGTGGTTAACACTCCAGAAGTGCCTCTAATGACAGGACATAATTTAGAGGCTAAACGTGTCACATACGCACACACTCGGATGTGCACGGCCCACGGAAAAACTTGCATGATGATGCTTTGTGGATGTTCCCGCATGCTTACGATAAAAAGAAGTCAGATAAACGCGTCAATATAAACAACTTTTGTTGTTTTTATATAATGTTAATTAGCATTATTTTATGTAGCACTGTAGCCTTTGACTAAAACTATAAATATATATATATATATATATATATATATATATGTGTGTGTTTTTTTAAGGCTTTCCTGGAAAATCCCAAAGTAAGGTTTTGTCAGATATAGCTCACTTGTGGTGACTTTTAGTAAATCTATACCAACAGTGCATATTCAAACTTTATTTTTCTGATGCATTACGCTCTGGTTTAAAAATATTAAAACATCATTACACTTGTGAAGGTAAATTCCTATGTAATATGATTATCTGATTAGGTAGGTCAGCTCTTTTTTGTTATCAGACTGTGGGAATGAAACAAAGTGTGTCCAAAAGTTCAGACAATCAGCCCGTTCAGCACAGATAACAACAGCGATGCCTTCGGTAGGAAACTGAGAATACCTCACAATCCACTCAGACATTAGGAGAAGTGTTCATTCCTCTCTCTACTCTTTATCTTCTGCTCCCAGGACGATAAAGGCGCAGATAGTCCCGTCAGGACGTTCCCCTTTAGCACAATCAAGCATTTGTGCTCGACTCTCTCTGTTTTGAACAGTCTTTTAAGTATATTACTTTACAGCTATTTATAGCTCTCTCAATTTTTCTCTCTGTGGGAATGCAGCATCCGGGCAGAGTGGCGGAAGCGAAGAGAGAGTCGGAGAGAGCGCCTCCGCTGAAGTAAATCCATCCGTAGTGCAAACTTGTGAGGGCTCTTCATCATTTACAGCGTAATCGCTAATCACAGCGTTCACTGCTGCTGGAAGAGCACTTGGATTTTTAATTTACCAAAACATAGTTTAAAGATCACGTTTAAATAAAAAAAGAAGTGGAAATGTTTTATTACTATACGAAAAATCTGACTCTGCAGCACTAAAAAGTAGCGGAAAACAGTAGGATGTGTTAAATAAATAATTTAGTACTTTATTATAGGTTTGCAACTTTTTCTGATTTGTTTACCCAGTCTTTAAGATAGCTAACTGCACTAAAAAAGGTTTTCCTTGAAAATCACTCCTAGAAACTGTGAATAATAATTTCACACAAGTGTACGGGTCTCTAAATACACACATTATTCACACACGTACTCAGAGAAAACACAAAGCCGGCTCTGTTTTTCCCTCTGACGCGAGGGCTGCAGGGCCACCCCAATTTCCTGTCCAGCGTCGCCACAAAAGGCAAGAACACAGAGCCTAATGTCACTGTCAGCCATTACTGTTTAGGCATGGAGGTGAAGTCACACACACACGAAAGCAAAAGTCATATGAGCAAAGCGAAAACAAGCCCGCTCGCACACACAAACGCATCATAAGCAGTGGTGTGTGTTTGCCGCTGGGTGGACACAAGGCACCAGCGAACGCCGTGCCCACAGCGCCAAGGCAACTGCTGCATCAAAACACACACACACTCATATACATACAGAGGGGGGTTGCCAGTATTTTAGTCATCACTTCATCTGTCTGCATAGTTTCCTGTCATCTCTCATCTCTAATTATTTATTTCTCTGGACTGACTCATGTTTTTAGTGACATTTTACACAAATACACACACACACTCTTGAAACTTCTATGAAAACTTTCTCAGCCTCTGCTTATCGTCTTTTAGTGTGTATGAGTGTCTGTGAATATAATGGCCCTGTCCATCCATCGTGATTTGCTCCCAGAAGCCCCGGGGGCTGTGAAAAGGGGTGCTGGTATAATTTACTCTATTCATACAGGCCTGTACAACAACAAATTGCGCGTAACAGGCATACGCAACACAGTCTTCCACCCAGACTCCTCCTTTACCTGCAAGTACAGAGCCGTTATTATACAGCTTGAGGGACTGGATAGAAAAAAAAGCAGCATTTCACTAAGCAGTCCATTGATTTTTATTATCCTTCCTATAATTGTCTAGGCGGTCACCTCTTGACTTGTCGTCATACTGTTTTGTTTTATTATCCTCTCGGACTTGATAAATAAGACTTTAACCTAAAAGGGACTCAGTTCCCCTTAGCCTCAGCGGACGTCCCGACGGTCAGCTGATCGCACAGGGGAGGTCTGGGAAGACTTCTGAAGGGGGAGGAGGAAACACTTCAGCATTCTTCTCTGCTGACCCTCCTTTTTTCATGGAGACACGGTTATCAAGCCGCTGCGAGAGCTCATAACACGGACTACACAATGGAGCCAGTCTGCAATGAATGACTCAGAGAGAAGATCCAGAACCTCCATCAATCAGACAGAACACACACACACACACTTGAAAATGAGGACATAACACAGATTTCTAGTGTTTTTATATAAAGCTCATTAAAACTTTTATAGACAAACACGCGCCTTAACTGAAAAGAAAAATACTATGATTAAAAAAAACATGCAAGTTACCAAAAAAATATATATATGTATACATACACACACACTTTTTTGGCCCCCAAATGAGGACATTCCTTAATATTCCCAAAGGGGAATGTTTGTCAGATTTAGCTCTTGCACTCAATCTACACACACACACACACACTCATCACTGTGAGATTTTCCGTTGACTTCTTTTGCTTTTCTACAAAGCTAAGATATATATATAAAACCATATAACCCTTTCTAAATGTAAATATTTATTTCATTTACTAAGTTGTGTTTCTTAAAGGACTACCTGGACAGTCATTTAGTCCCTTCAATATAGAGTAATACTGTCTTAATATAGTCCCTCAACCACAAACTTCAGTTGTGTTTATATAAAGCTTATTATAAACACCATAGCGTAACTCTGACATTAACCCTTTGCACTTTTTAGAATATACATTAAAAACCACATTCTTATAGTTTTTTTTTTTAAATGACTAGGTCTCTAAACGTACTCCAAATAATGATTTTATAAGAGCATCTCACATCTGGGGAAAATTTTTGTCTCTATATCTAAGTACCCACTCCTTCAACCAGATAATGCCACACTTTGCATATGCTATAAAGCAGCTTGCAAGTAAAGTGTTAAAGTGATGGAGGTAAAGGCAGGCTGGTGGTTTAATCTCTTTTTTCTCTGACGCAGAGGAATCAAAAATTGAAGTGCATCAGCCACATTTGTCACCAGCTAGTTCAATCACACATGCTTGTGGCGAACAAGCCCACTGTGTTTTCTGTGTATCTTTACCAGGAAGAATTGACTGACCCGGAGACAGACAGTCAGAGAAAGAGCGGGAGAGAGAGTGAGATGTAACACAACCATCCATTAAAGGAGGGAGACAAATGGAGAAGTGTTAAAGACCCCTTTCCCCCTCCCTCACTCGCTCGCAGTCTCTCTCTCTCTTTGAGGAATGTGACAGTTTGGCCATAGAATCTCCTCTGTGCTCCTCCAATAAGGTTAAACTCGCCCAAATCACCCCTCCAATAATAACAATAACAATACTAATAATACACAATATTTTAATATTATTTATATGATTGCTATTAATTAGAATGATTCGATTATTTGGAATTATTAAATATTTTGCATGACGATTTACATATTTTAAGCAAAGCATACAATTACCTCCTACTTTTTTTGCAGTACAGCTGATTGGAAAAAACACTTAACACTTCTGAATTTTTACATGTCATATATACATAAACATAAAATAAACTACACCAAATAGTAAATGTCCCTAATAAATGGAATATAAAAATCAATTTTCATACAAAAACCTTTTGCATTTTGCAAATTTTAAAGTGAAAACATTTTTTTATTATTCTAGCGTTCATAAGATGAGTGCACTAAGATGTCAACATACAAACAACAAATATAAATTACTTTGTATTATCATCAAACATTATAATTTCATTTTTTGTCAGTAAAACTGTTTGTCTATGCACAAATTAATAATAAAAGCAGACTTACGATTTTCCAATAACACTCAGCATCAGGACAGAAGAGACACAAACACACAGCCCTGCACGGACAAACACTGCGCTTTTGCTCCCATCCTCAAACACACACACACACACACACACACTTTCATGCTCTTTAACCACTGACAGCCAGCATTACTGGAAAGTAGAGTTTAACCATCCTTTTCTTCTAAGTCATTGTAATCCCTGCATTTATCACCATACATTCTGCTTTCCTATGTAATCCTTTAAATGTTTAATTCCTCATAGTTGTTGTTATCTTTTTCGGCCCCCCTCCTCGTCCCTCCCCCCCGAGAGAGCGTGATGATTTATTAAAAACACATTTTCCTGACGTATAAATGTGTTCTTAATTCAGGGATAAAACCCCAGAGTTTATCGCTGAACAAAAGATTAGTTTCATCTGGTAAAACAGTGCACTGCTCTAATGCAATAAAAAAATGTGTGCATGTGTGTCGGGGGTGAAGCTTGCATTAAAATCTAGTATTATGGGTAATCTTCCCTATGGAGCTTTAAAGTCAAACCCTCTTTATTCGGCAGCAAAGCCACTTTTGTTGACATAATAAAGTAGGTGAGAACATTTCCCACCTCGGACCACCACAACAGAAGGCCAATGTAGACATCTGGCCACAATAAAACACCAAAACAACATAAACAAGATTAAAACAACACGGACAAATGTGAAAAGCGCTTTGTGAAGCAAGAAAGTCAAACAGAAGTGAAATGCTCTGTGTTTCGGTTGCCAAGCTTGTTACCCTAAAGTGCAACATGCACAAAAAAGAGAGGTTGTGCCGGGGAAAGACTGACGGGACATCACCGAACCTTATCAAGCACCATCTCACACACACACATATGTATATATATAGATATATACGTGTGTGTGTATATAGGGCGGTAGATAAATACACATGCACACATACACCGACAGCATGTAACCTGTTAGACCAAACACTTGAGACATTTACAACTTAGTTTCAAAGTGGGACTGAGAAGACAGTTCCAGCGTCCCATGCTCACAGAGTGCGCCTAGAAAACATGCATCTCGCAGTCAAACCGAACTTTCTTCTCTTTTTTTTTAAACCGCAGACACATTCACACACAACCAGCCTCAAACATGCCAAACAAACTAATAAAGTAGTCTGCTATTAGATAACACACACACTCTCTCTCCTGCTCATCTGCCTGTCCCTCGCTCTCCTCCTCCCGGCACGGCTTGGAAAAGTGAGCGTCTTGTGCGTGAGTGTGTGAACGTACCTGTTAAACTCCTGAGGAAGCTCAGGCTCAGTAAGCATGCTGAAACAAGGTGTCTGAAATGAAGGAGTCCTTCCACGACAACATACGCATCCGACACCCAGGGACCTCCGAGAACACACACACACATACACGCAACACGCTGCCTGGTGCTCCTCTAACCTCTCGCAAAACCAAAGACTGTTTCTGTTTCTCTCCGCTGCACACACACACTCTCACACGCCGAACCTCGCACTCCCTCCCCTCTCTCTCTCACTCTCTTCTCCCTTCCTCTCTCTCCACCCCTCTCTATGGCTCTAAGCGGCTAGATCGCCTCTTAAAGGGCCAGAGCATGACATGGTGTAGCGTGGAGAGCAGCTTCACACTCATACACACACACATACACACACACACACATGCAGCAGCACTGCCCCCTTCCTTCAGCCACAGTGTCCCTCTGTTGTGTTTCTGATCAAGTGCACACACTTATGATCAAACACACACACACACACACACACACACACTTGGCTTATCTAAATGTTGAGAATCATAGGCTTCTATTATTTTTACGTAAAAATTATATTAATTACCCCAGACTATTCCTAAGCATAAAGCAACATTTCAGTTGTAGGAAAAAAAAGAGCATTTGCCAAATTTATGAATCATTTTCCATTTTAGGATGTCCCCAGGTGTCTGAAAATAAGGCTGGCAAAATGACTTGTTTGGTTTTAAAAGTATAACTAAGTGCACGCACATAAAACTATTTTTTACTCAAACATCAAACAACAACATAATATAAATAAAATATAAACAAACCAAGAGAGAGAGAGAGAATTGAGAAGGCATGAGCCAGCAGACCTCTTTTAGACTAAATTTCATCAAAAAGTGGCTTAAGTATGTGCAGCTCAAGCACATAACAAACACGTCTGAGTTTTCAAGCGAGCTCTATGCTTTGTGTTTTCATAGTGTAACTAACACACGGCCCCTGTCACTCTTTATTACAGAAAAGGAGTGAAGGGGGGGGGAGAGCAAGACAGAAAGAGAGAGAGAAAGAACTATTCTTCTGAACGGAGGAAAGCACGTCTGACAGATTGAAATACAGCAGCAAGACTTTAACACTGAACTTTAAACACAGTGTCAGTCTTTCTCAGCCTCGTCACACATACATACTGTACACTTGCTGTCCACTTTCTGAACATACTGCAGGCACATTTAGTGTCCGTGTGTGAACTTGCACACACAAGCATATATTTCCTATTTCTCCTGCAGTTGTGGTAATATTTACAACAAACAGTGTTTTTGTAGGGTATTTAATTTACGTAAAGAATGAAAAAATCATACAATGTTTGGTATGTAATCCAATTTATCGAGTAAGTTAGTGAACTCAGAAAGCACTGTGCCCTGACTTCTCCAGCACAAACCGTAATAATGTAGTTAGATCTTTGTGGTAACATTATTTGTGCATTTTCCTGTTGATCACTGAGGAAATTGTTAGCAGCATGACAATGTTCAAGACACGCACCGACCTGGCTTTACCTCTAGGACTGTAGACTTGTATAGCCCTGATAAATACAAAAAATGTTTTTCTTTTTTTTCTTTTTTCTCCATGCATGTATATAGGCCATGTATTATGAATGCACACAGAACATAACTGTGTCAGTTATATTATGCACTATTTACATTGTATATATATATATATTTATTTATGTATATATTTGGCATTAATCATACGAGTCTGATAGCCCCTCCCCCTTCGCAATATAAAAGCATAAGTCGCACAATTACATTTATGTCATAAGTTTAATACAATGGGTTAATGATTTGTTTAAACCTTTAACCCTAAGTATGAACAGTAGTAATAGCGGGGCTGGCCTTAGAAAGCACTAATACAAAGTGGTGACAGAAGACAGAATATAGTAGAGGTGTTTTAAAGGCGAGAGAATAAAGTGAATAAAATGTACATGCATACATACATTCAAATCCACGCATACACACAAGAATAAGCGGCACATTAATTAGCTTCTCTCAGGTAGCAATTATCTGTAGTTAAACATTTTAATGATCTTTTGAGTCAAGGCTGCGAGGTGATGGAGAAATAGATGAAAAAAGAGTTGAAATAACATCAACAACAGCCAGTGAGACAAAGACGAAGAGCAGAAAATCCATCAAAACAGGAATAAAGAGCAGTTCCAAACAGTTTCATCCACTTTAAAAGCTGCTATTGATGAAGATGGCTTTTTAAGAGAGCGGGAGCGTGAATGGAGAAGGCAGGTGCTTTCAAGGTTCAAACTCTCCAGATGGGCTGATTCGCTCAATTCCGACAAATCTACAAACTTCACTTTTCTAACTCCCGGCTTTTATGTAAGGAATGAACTGCACAGCACACATATGTTCACGCAGGTATTTGCATGCATGCAAAAAACAAATACGCTAAAAATGTACAGAAACAAACGTGCACGCGTGTACCGTCTTTATCTGTTTATCTACAAATACATGCATCCAGCACACACACACACACACATGCAAACACACAATAGGTCCCTTCAGCAGATGTGTAGTGTCCAAGCCCCCTCACAGCTGTGCTGCATTAGAGGCCCCCAGTAGTGAGGGTCTGACACAGACAGCCAGTAAACAATTCCCTTACACTGTTACACACACACACACACACACCGCTCGAGTTCAGCTATGACCCCCTAAGAGGCAAAATCAGGGAAGTTCTTGAGTTTCCTGAAGCCCATCAGTATTTGTATAATTTACTGAAACCAACCAGAATAATATAATGTGATTCAAAATCAAGCCTTTTTTATTCTCAAAATAAACATTCTGTCATTATTTGCTCACCCTCATGTCATGGGTTTTTAATGCAGTTTTTATAAAAATATTCTATGAGCTCTGAAATTAATTTTGTTGGGGTTTATCCAGTATAATGAAATTAAGAGAAAAACCTACTATCAAGAAAATCTTTAAAATTCACAACCGTTTGGCTTATTAATATGATTTTTTTTTGGGTTCTTTTGAAGCTTGAAAACTCTAGTACCTCATTTTCATTGTACAGAAAACAGTGGGCAGCAGATCCTACACATTTCTCCTTTTATGTTCTACAGAAATAAAAGAAAGTCATACATGACATTAGGAAGTAAATTATGATGGCATATTCTTTTTAGGTAAACTATTCCATTTATAGATCTCTACAGTTGCCCATTTCATTCACTTCCTTTCTTTCTCTCTTTGGCTTGTGCAAGACGTGTGACAAGGTTGTGAAGTGTGTTTATCTGGACTGAGGGAGAGGAAATCTCTGTCTGATGGCTGAGTGGCAGACGAGAGAAGCCATTAAGATAGAGTCCTTATCTCCCCTCCTCAGCAGAAGACCGCCTTTACACACACACACACACACACACACACAGAAAATCTCTGTCTGTCTGTCTCTGCTGCTTTCAGTCATCTGGCGATGGTAAATATCAACATATCACAGAAACCACAACAACAGCTTTTCTCAGAGTTTTACATTCCGGTCTGTAAGGTGCTCTGTTGTTATAATGACTTTTGTTTTCCTCTGTTTTAAGCAATCTATAATGCCAGTATGTACTCATGAATAGCCCATTAATTTGCACACTTTTCTGCAACGCACACAAACATACATTCACACAGACCAAAAGTCTTATCGGCACACTAACATGATTATAATGTAGGTATATAACTAGCATGAGTTTTTTTTTTTTTTTGTGAACTATTCTTTTTAACCTGAGATCGATGTAGAAACAACGACTGCATTTTAGTGCCATGCACAACATTTAATATGTTATTTAGAATAAGTCAACTTTACCAGAACAAAGCTGTAAAATTAGCATTTCAGGAGAAAAATATATTTCCAAAACATTGTTCCGTTAGCTTCTGTGTGAGAATGTGTACGTTTATTTTAATCTACTTTAGGACAGGATTAAGGAATAAAGAAAGCCTTGGTCTTTTGGCACATCAGCACTGAGTTATAATTAGGACACTGCAGCGGTTATGTAGGAAACTGAATTTATTCAGGAGAAAAACACAGGCAGACATTCAGGAAATTGTCTCTTTTGTGCAATCTGAAATGGCAACCAGTGGTCGACTCCAAGGATATCGACGGTTACATCTGCACGCTGTTCGAAGAGGATGAGTTGTTTCTCAAGAGATGAGAACGATAATCAAAATAATTGACCCTTTAGGAGTGAAAAAACGGTGGGCTCAACGTCTCCAATACTTAAGCCAAGGAGTCAACAACTGGCTGCCTTTTCCAATTTCTTTATTGTAAAAACTATACAGGATCTGACTAATGGTATTAAATATCATTAAGACTTTACTCTTGTATTGAATTGACTTTATTCTCATAACTGTGATGGATATGTTTTCCAAATATATTGACTTTAATTTCATCATACAATTTGATTCCCTTTTTGATAAGTTCAGTGTTAGGGGTTAAGGGGTCTGTCAATGACACCTGCTGACACGCTCTTTTGTATTGTCCTATTCCTAAAACATAAACATATTAACATACAGGGCAGACATGAATATTATCACAGGCGAACATTTGCTTTCTCTGACAGTCCAGTGAGATGCGTGCCTTTTGAAGCGCTCAGTAGGAGAAGTATATTCACAACCTGGAGGGCAAAATTACGCTTCATTTCACTTTCAAAGAGACGTACCAACCCCACATGACTCAGGCACTACAAAACAATGCATTACAACAAAGACATCCCTCCACTCCAACCGAGAGCCGACAGTCAAGAACTAGTCTACTGGATTACAGGTACACACAAGACAGTTGTTGTGTTTCACTTTGCTAACAAGGCTGAAACAAGCTCAAACTGACTAAACTGTTCTGTGGTGCCAGGCTTGGGAAGAGAATGAAAGGGAGAGAGAGGAGAGGAAAGAAACACCAAGTGTTTTCATGCCATTAGAGCCGCGATGGAGCGCTGCAGGAGCTCAAATAATGACGGACGATAATGCCCCCCTAGAACCCATCCATCCATCCATCCGTCCGTCCGTTCTCTTATCCCCACATCTTTACCTCCCTCTGTTCGTCTTCTCATTCCTTTGGTCTTTCTCACAACAAACATTCATGTTAGACCAGTTTTTTTGTTTTCTAAATAGGCCCAATAACATTTATTTAAAACCTTACAAGTCTTCATGAACAGTGTTACTTAGGTTGCAAACAACCTTTTAACTTAAAGTTAAAAGTCAGATAGTGCTGAACCTTTAAAACTTCTAAATGTAAATCATCCTCTAGTCCTAATTAAAAACTCCCAACTAAGTTAACGAAAGTAAACTAAAAATTCAGAGCCTGAAATGTGATTGTGCTCAAGTACATTACTTTTCTACTGTTTTTTTAAAGAAATTAATTCTTTTATTCAGCAAAAATGTATTTAAAAAAAGGTTACAGTAAAGAATAATGCTGTCAAACCATTAATTGAACCCAAAATAAACTTTATTTTTTTAACATAATATGAATATATTGTGCATATGTGTATATATATATATATGTGTGTGTGTGTATATATATATATATATATATATATATACACACACACATCATATATTTCTACATATATGCTACATATTTTATATATACATTTATAAATGTTTGTGTATTTATTTTTGGAATCATATGCACAGTACACACATATATAAACAAAATCTTTTTATTTTGGATGCGATTGATCATGATTAATAGTTTGACTGGAGATTAAAAACACTTATACTGTTACAAAACATTTCTATTTCAAAGAAATGCTGTTTTTTCCAATTTCTTTTCAACAAAGAATTGATCAATCAACACTGACAATAATAAAAAAATGTTTTTTGATCACCAAACCAGCATATTAGAACGATTTCTGAAGGATCATGCTACACTTGAATGTGAAAATTATGTCATCATTTACTCACCCTCGAGTAGCTCCAGTATAAATTAAAAAAAAAAGTGTGTAACCAGGTTGTTTTGGTTAACATTGACTCCCATAGTAGGAAAAAAAATACTATGGAAGTCAGTGGTGATCCAAACAGCCTGGTTACAAACCTTTTTCAAAATATGTTCCTTTGTGTTTGGCATAAAGAAATTCATACAGATTTGGAAAAACTTGAGGGTCAGTAAATGGATTTTGGGTGAACTATTCCGTTAAGAATAGAGTAATGTTTGTGAAAATACAGCTTTATCGTCACAAAAATAAACTAGCCTACATTAAAATAGAAAACCGTTATTGTAAATATGTTATTGAAAACATTTAGCAATTTTTCTTAAGAAGTATACAAAATGTGAACTGTACATTTACATCAATTACAGTAGCTTCCACAATGAATCTGTAATTGACAGAGCAGAAAGTTGATATCAGATGATACCTGGAAGCAGTGTCCAGTATTTCTCCTGGAGGGCCACTATCCTGTATAAAGATTATCTCCTAGATCTAATTATACACACCTAAACGTCCAGGCAAGTGTGTTTTTGGCAAGTGTGTTATTGATTGCTAACCTCATCAAAGCAATGTAGTTCTCAATGTTGTTAATCAGGCCAGACCAACTTGCTGAATATTACATAAGTGTGCTATGTAAAAGTGGGTTGTAATATGTTAAAATGCTTTCCATAAATGGCTCGGATGAACAGCAGATAAAGCCTTGCATTAGCTTTGCCACCTTTTTCCACTTTTACAATTAGGAGACCATCAAGGTTCTACACGGGACAGACTTCGGCAAGACAATATAAGCTTACTCGTCTTTTCTGGAAACTCAAGAGTACATGCTCCTACAGTACATGGCCTCAACGCTTCTGTGCCTGTGGCGAGACAGCACAGGCAGGAATGAGAAAAGAGTGGCTTTGTGCAGCTCCTCCAAAGGTCTATCTGTGAGAAACTGCATGGAGTGAAGCTCCCAGATCTCCAGCCTGCAGCTACAACACCTCCTCATCCTCCGCCTGCCTCCATGCCTCTGCTGATGCTGCCATCGCATTTGCCTCTTAACGGTGAATGAAGCAAAGATCAAAGCTATACTGAGAGATGAAAATAAAGGTTATTGTTTGAGAAGCTGATTGTGTCTACCTGAGAATCAACCCAAAGCAAATATGTATTGCTAAGACGTTGACGTTTGAGATACTGTTGGGGGGGTCTTCTTTATGAACTTCTGGAGAATACACATGTACGGAATCTATTTGATTTCTTCCTCAGTTCATATGGGAATGCAGTCCTTCTCTCAGGAGAACACTCTGAGAAGCAGGAGACTCTCCGTGTCATTTCATTGCCATCTAGGAAATACACTGTAGATATCAAAGAGATCTCGTTTGTAATTTTTCTTTCCCCTGGGGATAGAAAGTTACGGTACAGCGGTGGTGTTCTTGTTTGTTCTGCGGGAACTATAATGTTTGCAGTGACTGCTTTTGAGGAAGCCGATTAGCCTTCGAGGAAGAGCAAGAAGGAAAGAGAGGCAGCAGGAGTTCTGAAGGGAACCGCAAACAGATCTTTCTCTTAATCCTGTTCACCTGAAGGCACATCCTCTCTCTCTCGGCTTTCCCTTTTGCCACCCAGACTCCTCTCTCTCTTTCTGCGTAATCCTCCAGCCATGTTTCCTCTACGTGCCATGGGCATCCCTGTCCATCCTGGACTCAGCTGCCAAAACACCCATTCTGCCCCCTCATGCTCCCGCCGCCAAACACTCCACTCTGCCCACCACGGTCCTGTCAACTCCTGAGGACTACAAGCTCAAAGCCCTACACCACCTCCCCTTCCCAGCCAAACACCTGACACTGCTGACCCTCAGAGTGGCAAATCTCCTAGACTACCTAACAAACACATACGGCCAACACTTACCATGCCAAACTGTCAGACATGGTGCCATGTAATCTCGTCCAAACATCCTAGATCCTTCCTTATACACACACGCACACACACACTCGCACACCATCTTAAACCTGCCAAACATCCAAGACTTTTCCCCATTCCCAGACTGCCAAATACCCTCAAACACTGCCATCCAGCACTAACTTCCTCAGGGAGGATTCTGGGAATGCAAAGGAGGAAAGCGGAAAAACAAAAGAGGGGAGGACAGGAAGAAAAAAGAAAGAGGGACAATGAAAAATAAATAATGACAAAAAAAAAATTTTTTTTGTACTTATTCATAGCACAATATAGTTATATACTTACAGATAGATAGACAGATAGATAGATTAGATAGATTAGATAGATTAGATAGATAGATAGATAGATAGATAGATAGATAGATAGATAGATAGATA
>JAUCMT010000088.1:6200870-6211997 GCA_032357475.1 Enteromius thamalakanensis
ATAGATAGATAGATAGATAGATAGATAGATAGATAGATAGATAGATAGATAGATAGATAGATAGATAGATAGATGTCAATCTATCTGTATAAAATAATAAATTATTATTATTAAATATAAAACTAAAATAAAAATGTACATATTAACTATTGCATTTAACTATTGTATTTAAAAAAATTAAATATTACATAATAATTAGACCAAAAGGATATCATAACTGACAAGTATCCCCCCAAAAAAATGAAATAATTGTAATTTAAAAAAAAAATACATAATACATTATTGTATTTAAGAAATATTGTATGATAAAATATGATATAAAAATTATATCAAATGACAGTATTAATGACTTAATAAATAACTGAAGATTATTAATGAATATAATGAATGCATAATGAAATATTATATAATATTGAAAATAAAAAATTGCAATAATAAAATAATGAAATAAAATTGCAAATTATATAATAATATAAAATAAAACGTAATAATTACAATTAAGATCGTACAAGTCCCAAATATCCGCCTGACCAATATTCTAGTCACTACTTAATAATACTTAATAATAAATCTTGACCTTAATTTAACTATACATATATGGCTAAGAAGATTAACGCTCATTATTACCAGCATACAGGACTATTGTTAAGACTTCAAGACGTAGTATTACAGCTAAAGAACATGCAGAGAATGTATGTATACGTGCTTGTGTACGATTGTGTGTTATCATGTCCGTTTACTGTGATCCCCCTCTGGCACACAGATGGTTAAGCCCACCCAGCACAGTGCAGGAGGGCGGGGGAGGGGCATGCACACAGGGCACAGGCTACAGATGGCACAGAGGGCATCGCCAAGCAGACTGCATGGCATGGTGAGGGGAGGGGATCCGTGTGTGTGTGTGTTTGTGTTTGGGAAAGACAATTCCCTGGTTGCGAACTGTATCACCAAAAAAAAAATCCCCAAAAAGGCATCTCTTGGGTACCAAATCAAGTCATGAGTTTGTTCTGTTTCTTCTGCATTTTCTCTACTGGTTTTACTTTTTATTCTTTATCTCCCTCGCATGTCACTTCCTCTGATTGTAGGATCTGTTTCCCATGCCATGCACTCTTTGATATTCAACAACGACTAATGCCCATCTGTTCGCTGATCTCTACGGACACCACGTTCATAATTACGCACACTTTTGATTGTTTCATTAGGAAAAGTAAATAGAGGGCTGTTACATGCCATGATATGGATGTGTAGGTGGCAAGAATGTATGCAGGGAAATTATATATTTAAAGGGAGCAATGTTGAGCAATGTGCTGGTGGCTCTTTTACATGCAATTACAATGAACAGTGATTAAAGAAAAGACACAACAGCAGCATAAAAGTGCATAACTCAAGCACTAAATGAAAGTGTTATTGTATGATAGATTTATAGCCTGATCAAAAGGACCACATCGGTTCTATGATGCAAAGCTTTTCTGAACTTATCAAATAAAGCATTTTCAATGCATCAATTTCATTCTGATTCTACACAAACATCAGACGACTCACACATAGCACTTTTCCGGTTATTTTTAGAGCTTGACAACCCCAGTCCCTGTCATGATACTGAAAAGAACCAGCATCATATTCTCAGTAAATCATCAATTTTTAGAACAACATGAAAAATCACAGATCACAGTGTCGTAGGTTTTTAAGTAAGCTTAAGTAGAATTTAGAGCAGTGTGAAGGGCGCTTGTCCACCTCCTATCTCCTCCGTTTCCTCGTATGTAACAGAGAGGCTGTGTATTTGGGGGGAAAAGGCCACGTGGGCAGGAGTCAAACAATAGCTTGCTCACACAGGTGACATCATGTCATAAACGCTGCCATTAAGAGAGTGGGGCCACGGCTGGGTTGCCATGACGGTAAGCAGACCACTGAGAGGACGTGGCACCATAGACCAAACTACTCCTGCCAAAACAGGCATAATCATCAGGTGTAGTCACAAACACACACACATACACAGAGCTCTATCTGGTCAAGTACACGATGAGAGCCATCTTGGCTCCGAATTCCAACATTTCGGTTGGCTTCCATATGTAAACTCGAACCTCAGCAATTTCCCCACACAAAACACCCTCATTTCCTCTGTGAAGACACAAGACACTCTTCATTCAAATCAAGCAGCTATTTTTCAGAGAGTGAAGGAGTGAACCAATAAACAGGTGGGTGAACAAATGATTAAGTGAATGTATGAATAATCAGCGACGCTTCAATAATGAGGATATTTCCTGTCAGCTTTCAGTGGCTGAAGAACAGATGTACCACACGCAGCAGATGTGTGCCTTTGGAGACACATCTGAAAGTTCATCTCGACGGAGGCCCTTTAAAAAACACTTTCTGATCAGATATTGTTTTTTTGTTGTTGTTGTTGTTCCCCACTCCTTGCTGCACCGCGCCAGAACTGGCCCGAGGAAAAAAAAACGGTGAAAATCTTTGGCACTCTGCAAATGTTTGAAGCGATTTGGAGGGAGATGACTTACGAAAATTACGAGCGTATCGTCAGACTCCAGTTTGAATGCACATGAAACACAACAGGGGAAATTTTCCTCAAAGATAAGTATGCAGAAACACACAAAAACACACCCCCACACTAACAAACCCACATAGTTGCACTAGCCTTTCCCTCATTTCCTTGGATTAAAAGATGCTTTAGGTTGAAACTAGAAAAAAAAGGACAAAAACAGGTACATTTGTGAATTATAACATGTAAATTAAAAAAATATTTAAAAAGTATAAAGTTATTATATATTATACTGTATACACCAATATGCAAAGGTTTGGGTCGGTAAGATGTTTTATAATTTTTTTAGTGTCTTATGCTGCATTTGTTTGATCAAAAATAAAGTGAAAAGAATTATAGTGATTTTTTATTATATATATATATATATATATATATATTATTTTTTTATACATTTTGTAATCTTTACTCCTTTACTACAATCTGTAACATCACTTGATCCTTCAGAAACCATTCTAATATTCATATTTTCTCATCACGAAGCATTTCTAAATATCAGTTCTAAAAAAACAACTGAAAATTTTGATTAGTACAAGGTTAAAAAACAACAACATTTTTCATACTTGCTGAACCAAATTTTTAATTTAAAAAAGAAAAAAGGCAAAGACTTTTTAACATCAGTGTACATGGGGAAATATTTATCTAATAAAGTCTAATTAAGTGATAACACAATATATTGCTAATAATACACAGTTCTTAAACATATATAATAATTCTGATTGGTTAATTGAGACATTGTGCAGTCAAACACTTAGTAATTAGTAATCACTAAATTGTTTAATTTACTGACGTCGCTGGCGAACACTTTCCTGTATACATTAGCTATGCTAGGTTAATTTGTCATGTATAATTATTATATAATTATTTATATTTTGAGATATAATAATTTTTACCTAAATTTTAATAAATTAAAGAATTCATTTTTATTGTCAACTATATCTATATATTGATGGATAAGTGAAAAGGGTCATAATCTGCAAATAAGGAACCCGATCACTCTGTCTGTTTATTTTTGCGGTACCGACAGGCTGCTTGTACATCAGGTCTTACTTAACTCGCTTGGGAACACGTGTTATATATTTAACAATGGCATAAAGTTGTCAGACCAACAGACTGTCAACAATTTCCAAACACAAATAAATAAATGCATTTCACTACATTTCTCTAAATTATAATACAGAACAGAAGTTTGAGAGTTTCATCTTTGGATGGCACAATGGGCATGGCTTTGTCAAGATGCTGTAGAGTCCCAGATCACATGGATTGTGAACACACACACACACACACACACACACATACACACACGTACAGTGGTGTCTTTGTAAGTGAGGGCTGTGTGAGTATGATCTCTATGGATCTCCATTGTGGCGCCCATGGGAGCAGATGTCACTGGCATTCTTTCAATTGTGTCTCTCTCTCTCTTTCTTTCTGTTCAGAGTGCAAAGTGAACACCAGATGGAGAGACAGCGTTTTGTGCTCCAACTCTAACTGCTCATCACAATGAACACTTACATGTGATCTGCAAGGCTGATTTCCTCCATTTTTTCCTTCTCTCTTCTTCTCCGCACCACAAAGAAAACAAAATACTTTTTTTTTTTTTTAAATACTTAAAACAGATTTTTTTCCACTGTACAAGCTCACTGTCTCTGTGGTTGGTATTAGCCATGTGAGCTGTGTCTACAGTCAGGCAAGTCTATTATTTCATTAAGTGCTTTTCAGCCCAGAGAGGGATGGGAGGACAAATCTTCAGGCTTGGTGTGACAAGGTCACAACCTCTGGTAACCTCTGCCTGTCACAACATGCAACCCCATTCTCCTGCCTTTCAATCAACACACACCAGGGATAGACACGGGTACCAGAGTACTCAATAAACAGGTCACATGTACACAAGTAATTGTACTTGTCGAGACTCAAAGTCATCAGATTCTTTATATGTCGAATACTCATGTCATTAGATGATTTTTCTGTTGATCAATAATATGCTATTTTTCTGTCAAGTTCTTAAGTAGTCAGATGGTTTATCTGCTGAGTGACTAAGTAATAAAATTAGTTACCTGTCAAATGGTTGGATTATTAGCCATATTACAACTGGTCTGTTGTGTAATTGGATGATTTATATTTGTTGTGTTTACAAGTACTCAAATGACTAATCTGTCAAAAAAAGTAGTTGGATTAAATAATGGTTGAGTTTTTTGGTACTCATATACTCAACTAGTTTGATTATGTCTGGCACGAACTTGACTAGTCTGACGCTATATATGGTGAGCAATCAAGTAATAAAATTAGTTATTTCCGAATGGTTGGATTATTTGTTTGTTGGGTATTTGGATGATTTATATTTGTTATGTTAATAAGTACTCAAATGATTTATCTGTCAAGTTAGCAAGTAGTTGGGTGACTTATTGGTTGAGTTCATGATTTAACTGTCATGTACTCAAATAGTTGGATGATATCTGACATGTACTTGACTAGACATGATTTATCTGTTGAGTGATTGAGAGTTCAGATGATTTAATGGCCGAGTGGTCAGATTATTTGTCTGTTGAGTTTTTGGATGATTTATATTTGTTGAGTTTACAGGTACTCAAATGATTTAGCTGTCAAGTATTCCGTTCAAGTAGTCGCAACTAATCGAATGACTTATTGGTTGAGATCCCGAGTACTTGATTTATCTGTTTAAGTTTCATATAGACACATTCTATTAAGTAATTGAATGATTTATCTGTTGAGTTCTCGATTAGTCGGAGGATTCACTATTCCAGTATGTGAACTGTTGTACTGCTGAGTAGTTAAATTATTTACATTTCAAGTTCTTAAACAGTTGAACGATTTACCTGTCAAATTTCCGGATGATATATTTGTCAAGTACTTGAGTAGTTGGATGATTATTCTTTCATGTGAAGTAGATAAAAACAACCACAATGGCCTAAACTCTACTTTGCACACTTCAAAGACTTTAAAAGTCACGCTGTCTGAAAGATCACCAAGACGTCAAGAAGCGAGGAATGAAGAGGTGAGGGGATGAAGATTTGGAGAAGAAGGAGTAGAGGTGGCAGGGGGGCCCGAAACAGGAGGGCGGCAGAGAAGGTTTGACAGAATTGGGCATTGTTAAAGCGAGAGCACCACGTTCTGTTGATCCGAACTGATCCAAAGAAACAAAACCGCATTGTTCCTCGCAGATGGAAACGAGTGTCGTCAAGGTAACCAGATTAATCTCCCCTTTCTGTGCTTCCTCCGGTGGAGAGTGCTAATCGGCGGGCTTCTTTCACGCTAAAGCTAGCCTCAAAGCCCGGCCTCTAACTAGCCCTCTAATTAGCCGCAATTACAATGAAGACAACATGATGAGATAATACAAATTTGCAAAATAATGACATACCACGACAAAATATTCCTCCTACTAAGCAGCGGGTTTGTTCTCTCTCCCTCTCTCCCTTTCTCCTCGGAGCCACAATGAGCCGGGGCCCTCCTAAAGCCGCCCGGCAGGATGGTGCTGCATTATCAGACACAGAGACTCATTGTCAGCCTGCTGTTTTCTTCAATCACCAGTCCATTGTCTGGCGTCTTAAATAAAAACGACTCGAATACAAGCACACATAATGATCCCCTTCTCACCAGCATACAGAGCAGCGCGGACAGCACTACACATCAAACGCTCACTCACACGCACACACACACTGGCCCTGATGGACTCGGGCCCGAACACACAGCAAAGGTGTTTCACAACACAATTAGTGGGAGAGAAAGCTTGTAGGGGAGGAAAAAGGAGGAGGAAATGATTGAGAGAACAAAAGAAAATGAACAAATGAAAGACAGAATGAAATGAAGAAAAATGAAAGAGTGAAATGAAGGAGAAGTGAACAGAATGGTGTGTACACAAAATAATGATAGGAGAAGCAGACCAGAAAAGGAAGGAAGGAGGGAAGGAAGGAAAAAGTCCAATGGAGAGAGATGAGTGATGGATCAGCCTGTTTTTTTTTTCATCTGGTTAGATCAAATAAACAGCTCTCAGTCAGTTAGACAACATGCACTTACAACATCAAATAAGACGGACACAGCGAGAATGACTGGTGATAGGATGTGGAAGACTGAGCTATAGAAAGATATGAAGGAGGTTCAAATACTTTATTAAGACTCACACACCACCTGCTCTCTACATGACTTTAATAACCACCCTTATGATAATATAAGTTATTTAAAAGTCCAAATCAGCCCACATTGTTAACCTCGGCGGACCTGTTAAATGATTTCACGCAATGTCACACTGCATCTCTCTCTCTAGCCCGTGAGAATGGCTATCAGTGATTGGATGAGCCGTTTTCAAATCTCCAATCGATTTCTAAAACAGATTTGCTGACCTGATCAGAGTTCAGGGTGTATGTGACACTGTGTGCTGCAGAGACTAGAGTAGCCGAGGCAAAGACTTTACCCTTAGAAGCGGTTAAGAAAAAGCATCAAAAAGACCCTCATCAGAGACAGACAACCTCACGCGCTGTTTGAAGTCTTTTCCTCGTCATTAACCTAACCTGCATTCGTTAACACAAACACAGTGGCTGTACTCAAAAGACGCCGCTCCCCTGGTTCCTTTTTCCCCTGTTGTTTTTTTCTGCTACACCTTATTAAGGATTGCACTCCTCAAACCAAATAATTATTTCAGATTCATTAAAAGAAAAAGATGAATAATGACATTGGGAACACTGGAGATTTGCTCTCCTTCTTAAATGGAGATATTTCCTTTTGCTGTTGTGTAAACACAAGTTCAGCATCTAATGAGCAGAAACAAATAAAAGCTGAGACACCTAAGATTGAGCCCAGACTGGATATTAATTTCAGCATTCAGCATTAATTTGTTATAAAATAAGAAAGATGTTAATTTTGAAAGATATTCGATTGCTTTTAGATGTTACATGTAATTTGTAATAAGATTGTCTTCAAGTTACATATCATATGGCCACTGATTTGTAATTTTCCAACAATTAATGCAATAAAACAGCTTTTTCTTTACTTACATTCATACAGTGTGTGTGTGTAACTGTCGGTTCATGGCTACAAAAAAGATCTTGAATGTATCTATTTTTATTGCCAAGGAAATAACACACTCTACGGTTCACTGAATACAAATTGATCACTAGTGACTATAGTGGGTCTTGTCACATTCTATGGGGTAAGTTGACACAATGAAACTTGCAGCTTAATTTCAACATAAAAAAGGACCAAAAAAGGTTACATTCAGTCAACAAATATTTTTGATGAATAAATAAATGAATAAATAAATGGCAGCAAATGGGACCAATTGTTTGTTTACCCAACAGTTATTTAAAAAATCAAATAAAAACAGTCTTGTGGTAGGTTCAAACCCAACAACTTTTAGAAAAAGTAAATCTAAAATAACACCAATAAATGTGGTGTGGTGTGAAGCTCTGTGAGATGTGTTACCAAAATGATGGGGAAAAAAGTTAAGTTAAACCAATGCTAGAGAAAGCCTATGTATAACTGTATTTTTACTTAGATATAATACAATTTGGCAATGTATCAACAAGCACCGGTTTCCTGTGCATTAGATGTGTCTTGGTTTTTTACATTAAAAAAGAGCAGGGGTTGTGGTTCTTACCTGTCTTCAGCTTCACCTGTCTTCATTCCTCCTATAGAGTGTGAGAATGTGTGGCGGGATTGCACTGAACAAACTGCAACACACAATCATAGCTGAATTCAGGTTAGCGTGCATAAGCAGAGCACTTTAGACATCATACATTTATTACTGTTTGTACATCAGATAACTCAGAAAGTGTTACAAGACAGCCAATGCAATTACTAGAGATTTCAATACAAAGAGCCAAGTGAATCATGTGGTATTCCACTAAATAAATGCAAATAATAATGGAATAAATAGAAAAAAAAAAGGGAAAAAAGGATCAGTCATCTCAGGTGTTATTGTCTTCGAGTCTCTGTCATCATGTCTCTAAATCTTTGTCCTTTTTTTTGAAGTTTTCAAACAGCAGCATGTAAGTCATTTCACCGAGCCACCCTTAGACATTAACCTCTCTGGTTCCTCTGACTACTGCAGTATGTTACAGGTCTGAATCATCTTCCAGGGCTCAGAGCTTTTCCGGATTTCAGCACGTTTTCCTCCAGGGTTTATCTGGACGTAGCTCCATCTATTTTCCCTCTCCATCCTTATGTGTTTTCCAGTTGCTGCCCCAGAGAAGGATCCCTGAAGTATCCACCATACTTCACTGCAGGGATGCTGCATACAGCCTAAGGCTTTAAAGTTTTGGTATTATCAGGCCATAGAAAAGACCTGCAAAATGGAGCTCTTTTATCCCTATGGGCAAACTTCAGCCTAGATGTGATACGAGTACTTTCAACAAAGGTTTTGTGTTTGCCACCCTTCTGTCAGAGAGACTGATGAATTGAACTTGCTATTGTTATCTAATGCAATAGCTCTCTCTCTCTCTCTCTCTCTCTCTCTCTCTCTCTCTCTTTCAGGTGAGTGTGTAAAATATTAAATCATTGTTAAAAAGTAAAAATATATAAATGTGCATATGAAATAAATAAATATACAGTAATGTATATTCAATTTATTTTAATGAACAATATATAATTATGTGTGTTAAGTATGTTTACGTATATATGTTTAAATATGCATGTATGTATATAAGTGTGTAAGATGGAACGAGAAACACAGAGAGAGAAGAGAAATGGGGGATGTGGGTTAATATGTGTGACTTGGTGACTGAGGATCATTACGAGATGAAAGGAATGATGTGCAGGGCCCATAATGAGACTGCAGTGTGATTAATACTGACACTGTGAGCTGTCTCTAATTACTCTAATTCAATCAGCCCTGTTCTACACACACTCTCACACACAGATAACACACTTACATAAGTGCACATCTACAATACCCTCTCAAATACAGATGTACGCTCTCAGACAGAGGCTGCTGCAACTTGTTCTTGTAAATAGGAGCAGAAGCGTCTGAACTGACCTCGACAGACTGCACAGACACGCAGTCAACCGGTTAAAACGGCAAGAGAACATAACTAAAAAACAGAAACCGGTCGTGAACGCAAAACTCCCTAGAGTCAGTTTCGCATGCAGGAAGTTACGCGACAAGCGTATATAGGAGTTTGTGTGTGTGTGTGTGCGATAACATTGGGAAACCCCGGCGCTGTGTGTGCGAGCGTCTTGCTTGACTCGCTGGTGAAAAATCACTGCGTTGCTCTGAAGAGAAATCTCCCTCCTGTCGTAATTAGCTGCGCTGCTTGACTGACGACCTCGTTAACGAGTGGCATCATGCGATTCAATTTCTCCGTTTTTTTTGTGCAGGAATCTGAAAGGATGTTGCTGCTAATTATCATAATTAAGACAGCTGATTTGTTCGCTTGTACATGGGGAAGGATGGCTTTAATTAACCGAGCGGTTCTGGAATAGATTTGGACTCGACACTCGAGTCTGACACTGTTTACTCTGCGCTGTTTACATGGCGAACGAGTCCGATAAAGTGGTTTAAGTGTTTTTCTGCTCTCTCACTCCTGCTGATATGCAAACATACAGCCACACGAGTTAAAGGATAATCTGTATTTGTTAAGAAACAGACACAAAGATAAATTCCCAGTCATTTAGTGGGCAACAGGCTCTGGATTGAGCTGACAGACAGATAAAAATGCAACTTTGAAATCTTTAAAAAGAGTAAGAAAAAGATCCTATTTCTTAAAAGGTCATTACACACAAAAAAACGATAGATGTAACAAAATCTATGACATCAAGGACCTTTCGCTCTTGAATGCGACTAAAAGTAACGGGGCAAGTTTGAATAAGCAAAACTGCAAATGCCATTTAAGAGCTATGATAGAGATTTTCAGTACATAGAGACTCAAATTTCAGTCTGTTCCAGAGATTATTTGGCTTCCGAAAACTTATAATATAGTGCATCAGTCATATGGACTTCCTTTATCGTGTTTTTATGGTGTTTATTTAAAACTTGACAGGCTTTAGTCACAATATGCTTAACTTTTACCAAAAAAGTGCAGCGTGAACATTTTTCAGAACATCTCTTTTTATGTCTAACAAAAGGAAAAAGACATACAGGTTTGAAACATGAAGCTGAGTAAATTCTTAAGTAAAATTTTTGTGTTTTTGTCTAATGTTTATGTTTATATTAGTGCTGTCAAATGATTAATTGTGATTAATCTCATAAAAAATGAAAGTTTTGGTTTATATTATATATGCATGTGTACTGTGTTTTTTATTAGAATTAGAGATGCACCGATTGACCGGCTAGTGATCAGAATCGGCCGATTTTTTGTATGACCTGCCCAGATCGGTGACCGGTCGGTCAGGCTCACATCTGCACCGATTTTGACTCTCCGACAGGTTTTGAGAAATCGCAGACAAACGTCCAAAGGCACAGGCAAATCGGTGCTCGTTCACGTGAGTGACTTTCACACAGTTTAAACTATCAAAGACGCGATCTGAGAGAATCACCGACATGTCGCCGACACACGTGAGTTATTTGGCATGCTATATATCTGGACCTGTCTGCGATTCAAAATCATGCCGCGTGAATGTGTTCTGACTGA